>JH720341.1:269220-452812 GCA_000231825.2 Tetrahymena elliotti 4EA | reverse complement strand
ATTTTTTGCTAAAGTACTGCATGTGGTATTAAAAGATTGATTTCAAAAATGACATATTTTGGATGCTAGAGGATATCTCCAAATTAATATCTTTAAGGAAAAAAAATCCTTGAAGACTAAGCAATAGATATTTCAAAACTCACTATTGTCGGTTGGTACAGATTATATGGATTTTCAAACTAAGATTATTTGATGATACAAGCAAAAAGTGATGATTAAAATAGTCTGATCTCAGTTTCGTATAATCCTACTTTATCTTAACTTTTTATTTAATTCTTAAATTAACCTAAAATAACTGTTAATGTTGCAACCATTTTCAAGACTTTATTTTAAGATAATTGGTTTTTCTTGAAAATAGGAATAAGATTAAATTAGGATAATCAGCCTATTAGTTATACATACTATTCTATCTATACGATTTACTCTTAATATAATAGTGTGTATTCCTATCAATAAGGATAAGCTGACTCTAATCTTTTGCTTAAATTTGATAATAATTAATTTTAATTATTTGATGGAAGCATAGCTAAATTTCCCTAATCTTCTATGTGTGGAGCTTCTAATCATGTATTATTATTATTTTTTTTTCCTTTAGATAATTAAATTTATGTTTTTTTTTAGGTTACAGTTTTTATTAATAAGGCGAACCACCAAAATTAAGGACCTATATTTTAAACATCTCCTTAAGAAATGAATTTCAAAGCAAGTTTGATGGTTTAGATGAATTTTTAAGTCCCTTATTATTTATAAAACATACAAATAAATAGAGCTGTATAGAATAGACAGTTTATTTTCATTAATAAAAAGACTACTAGCTATCAAAATTACTTAGAACTTTTAAATAATGAGTATTTCATACTTGGACCATTTTAATTTGATGAAAGTAAAGGGATGGTTTTATATTTCGATATAAAATTTAGCCAAGAAGCAGTAAATAAAGCTAACCCATAAATACTTAGTCTTTAATAGATTTCAACAAATCTATTTATATACCAACTATCTCTTATTCCAGCATCAAATTCCTTATATCTACAGGATTCATAATATTATTCTTCAAGTAATCTTTATCAAATTAATTATGATACATGGTATAGAATTACAATTATACTCTCTTAAAATTACAATTTGGTTCTTAAAACTGTTTATTTGAATGGTAATTTAATTTTTTAGTCATAATAAATAAACCAACCTTAAATCGGTACTGTAATATTAGTAATTTAAAATTACAGTTACAATACTAATGATCCTAATATAGTAACTAATAGAAATATTTTTCTTAAGTAAGGTTTTATTTAATGTAATTTAATTTATTATTTTTAACGTCATTATCAATACAACCAAAGGTAAGTAAAAATTTATTAGGGAACCTTTTTTGAAGAATGCGATAGTTGTTCTATTTAAATGAACTTAGATGGGAGTGACTGTATTATGTGCTCAAATAATAGTAATTATATCAAATAAGATAAATAGCAATATACTTGTGAAAGTTCTTGTAGTGGAGCTTAATTTTCTTCCTTTCAAGCTTCTTGGTAAACTTGTGAGTGGGATTTTTAAAAAACTTGCTAGACAGCATAAATGGCTGAGTTTTAAACAAATTGCGAATGTGCAGATGGACATTTTTTTAATGGGACAGGCTGCTAACCATGTCCAAAATATTGTATTACCTGCTTTTCTGATATTAAATGTAAAGAGTTTCTATTTCCGAGAGGAGATGATGGTAAACAAAAACTTTATTCTATCAAAAATATTTAATTAATTCTTTTATAATAAAAGAAAATGTTAATTTTTAAATTACAGGATAATGCAATTTGGGTGTTTTAGATGATGGTAAATAATGTATTGATAAATACTTTAAAATATAGAGTAGAGAGAATATTTAGATTACAATTTAAAAAACTTTAATTGATTGCACAAATGCTAATTAATATACTCAATAAGATTTTGTTACAAAGAATAACTTTCTTAAGATAAAAAGGGGAACTAACTCATTTTTTATTTCATTTAACTTTGTTTTAAGAATCCCTCTCCCTTTAAATATTGGTAGTTATTTTTCAATTCTTTACATGATTGATGAAAATATTCATATCTTTTCTTTAGTGGCTTTTATAGATTCTTAATTAATATATTTAAATTTGGTTTTTGGTGTTAATGAGCCTCTAATATTTGCTCCTGTTGAAAACGGATAACAAATTTGGATTGGGTTTTATACAAATTTAATAGACATTTTTCTAATAGTAAAATATTAAAACTCTCCAGTCTCTTTTTATCACTAAAAAACTAGTTAGAATATAAAAAATATTTTAATAGATCCTTCATTAGTTTTTGTGATGAAATCTCCAAATTTTCCTTTGTCATCAATTTTTTGTGGCGAATTTATAAATACCAACAACTGGATTTTGTAAGGTAATCAATTCTTAAATTAAAATACATAGATTACAGCTTACAATAATATAATAATTAAATAGGTCACTAAAGTATGAAAAATTTTGAATCTATCCTTGCTAGATAATCTTACAGTGATTTGATTAAAGTTTTTGATTTGGATTTTAGTTAATATAATCTAGATGAATTTTCTAATAAATACATGATCTTGAATAGTTACAATCACTAGTAATATTTTTCATAATCGGTTTTCACTTAATAGATTAGCCACATTTATGGTTTTCTCATTGATTCTTAATATCAAACCTATGCTTATTTGAACTCTTAATTATCTTCTAATATTTTTGCAATTTCAATAAATATCAAAGAATCTTCTCTTTAATCTTATAACTTTTGTTTTCTATCTGTGAACTACTTGACAATGGAAATTTTACAATTTAAATTTATTTAAAGTCTCTTTGACTTACAACCTAAGCTAGAAATTTGTGTTTTATCGATTTGCCAAACTCTCAAATATGTTAGGTTTAATTCACTTAGCCCTAATTTTTTCTGTAATGTTTTTTATTTAATCTAAAAATTTCTTCTTTTTTATTTATAAAAATATTCAATTAGTTGTAGTTGTTGAGTCGGTTTTCTATTCATCATCTTTATAGACAGTTAAGTTTAATGTAGTGCTAAATTATTAAACTGAAGAAATAGAAATAGAGAATTCCATATATTATTTCATATAATACCCTCCATATCTAAATTTTTAAATTGGAAAATAGATAGAGAATTTGGCCACTCCAATCTTTTATTTTAACAACTTAGAGCTTTACAGAGAGGGATTTTATTATTTAGATTATGATTTGAATGATCCTTGTTTTGTTTACATAAATAGACAAAATATGAAATGCATATATCCGAAGCAAGGATATTCGTTATTAGATGGCTAAGCAGTTCCTTCAGATTAATGCAACTCTAAAAGATAGTTTGACTAAACTGTATATTTCTTCAATCCAGCTAATTTAAGGTGCTAAGATTCAAAATTAATCATACCTTATTGTGTTGAGATTTCTTATACAGATTTAAATGCTTGTAGTAAATGCTAAGATCCTATGATGGATCCTTTAAATAAATGTTAGTGCAAAGATGGAACTTATTTTGACTCTACATTAAAAAAGTGCAAATGTAGTTTTATATTTTTTATCTCTAATAATATCATATATTTTATTTCATAAAATAGTTTGCTCACCTACTTGTAAGACATGCTCTGGAAACCCTCAAAATTGTCTTTCGTGTAAATAAACCAACTAAGTACTTCCTATTTGTAATTGTCAATTAGAAAATTAATATTTAGATAATTTGCAATAGTGCTAAAGTAAATAATATTAAATTTTTTTCAAAGTTTAATTTATTTTTAGCTTGTTAAAAATAGTGTTCTTCATGTTTTGATTCTACAAATTGCTTAGCTTGTAGTGAAGGTAGAATAAACCCTCCCTTATGCAACTGTGATCCTAGATATTTTAAAAATTTACCAAATGATCCTATTTCTAAAGACTGTGAGCCTATTATTTGTAAAAATAAATGTCAAACATGTCAATACTCAGATGATAATTGTTTGTAGTGTAAGGGAGATAGAATTAACCCACCCGATTGCTTCTGCTCTAAAGGATATTATGATGACTTAAAAATTGAAAAATATTACTGTTCAAAGTGCTAATCTAATGAATATTATGATAAAATGACCTAAACTTGTTCTAATTGTCATTATGAGTGCTTAACATGTGATGGTCCATCAGAATAAAATTGCTTAAGCTGCCATAGTAACCAAATTTTAGATGTAAATAAGTAGTGCATGTGCTAAAAAGGAAGTGGTATTGTATACGACCCAATAATGGGTAATACTTGTTATGCATTATTTAATCTTTTGTATAGTTTAGTCACAGAAAATGGGTAATATAAAATAATTATAGATTTTGAAGTAAATATAGATTATCTGAGTGATATAATTACAAAAAATGGAATCAATAATATATTCTTACTGACTATAAGTGAGATTCCTTCTTAATATTATGAAATAAAGAGCTATGAAATAGCTAGGAATAATTAAATAATCTTGGAAATAAGTATCAAGAAGAGTATTAACGTCAGTCATGCTAGTCTCATTTTTAAAATATCAAATATTTTTGTAGATTACAAAAACAGAATAGTCCTGAACCCAAAATATTCAAAGTAGCCATTCTAATTTAGTATTGGACCATACATGCTCCTAATTGATGATAAAAAACAGTAGATGATTAACTAAATAAAATTAATTACACCTAAAAACTAAGTTTTTATTGATTCTATAAGAGATCTTTAGTTTTTGTTTTACTTTTTGAATTCAATATAGCCAACTTCAATGTTTTTATTAGTTAAAATTAGTATTCCTATAAATTTTTATACCTTCTTGTCTCTGTTTGGAACATTTGTTTATAAAAGAATGCCTGAATATTAAGACAACAAATTTGATACTGGATTTTCTTTATTTGGAAATAATATAGATGAATATGTAAGCAGCTCTGGAGATATTTAATTTGATAGGTTAGGGTTCAGAGATTCTTTCTCAGTCAACTGTGAAATAATATTTATTAAATATTTGTCTCTAATGATTTTGTTTATAATTTTTTAAATCCTAAAATATTTATTCTACCCTTAAATAAAATCAAAAAACATATCTGAAAAAATCTAAAAAGTAGTCAATTTTTTAATGGTGAGATTAAGTTAAGAAAATGAAGTAAATTTGTTGATAGTGATCATATCTGTAAACATTTAAATATAAAGTATACGCACTAGTAACTGGCTGAGTAGATGGAGTACCTATACAGCATTTTTAGTAATATCAGTTTTTGCCATTTCTTTGATATGGTTTTACAAAAATTATAATTCTACTTACTTTAAAAATTCATAAAATTATTTTGAATTTTTCTTTATAAGACTATAACAATAAAAATTTGATTAATCATGGTTAATCAAAAATTATCACTTTATTTACTTTGTTAAAAAAATATTAATTGTAACATTAATATATCTGATAGTTGATTACCCTTAATGCCTATGCTATATTTGCACTATTTTGAATGTAGCTACTTCACTTATGACTTTGTATTATAGACCATATAAATACTTTATTTTAACCTTGATTAAGGGTTCAGGAGATCTTTTCTTGGCAGCCACATGGATTTATATGATAATTTTTTACTAATTCTATCAATAAAATAAAAACAAAACCCTTTTAGATCAAGAAGATGTTAATTCATTTTTAAATGATGGATTTAGTGCAACAATTATTTTGATAGTTTTTAATTTGCTTTTTTTACTTGGTTTCTTTTTTGAAGTAATAGGTCTTCCAATTTACTTAAAGTGTGTAAATAAATAAAATAAAATACATTTGATAATTGATACATTTAACACATAACATTAACTAAATTAAGAGATCACAAAAATTGGTACAGCAAATGAAAGAAATAATATAAAAATAGAACTAAGTCAAAATAATGATTAAATAATAATAGTCTGATATTTATAAATAAACTTGTAAATATGTGTAGTAACAAATAAATTATTTATTTTATTTTTATCTAAATAAAGCTTTTTTGGATCTTAGATAATAAGTAAATTAAATTTTTTTAAGTATTATTTTGTTATGATTGCAATTTCTTTTTAATGGAATTTAAATTTTCAGTTTATGTATAATTTATCTCAATATAGAACGACTCTATCTAATTTATCACAATTTTTGCTTATTAATCAAATGTAATTTTTATAATAAGTGAAATAAATTTCTGTAAACTAAAGTCAAACAAATAGTTTTTAATCAATTTAAGAATGATCTAAAATCTTGAATTTAAATAGACACTAGAAATAAATTTTTTTGGTTACTATTTTTAACTATAAGCTACCTCGCCAAATGTAATAAGAAAGCAGGGTATTTAGAAAAACTTTTTTTTAATTAAAAAAATAATGAGAAAAGAAATAAGGGTAGTTTTAAATTAAAAAAAGGAAATACTACAATGAAATAATTTATTCATTTAGTAAAACTAGCTTTAATAATACAATTTTTCGCAACATTTTTCTGCTTAGATTTATGTGATAATAAGATCTTAATATCTTAAAAAACATTTTTTGGATGCTAATAAGGATAATAAAATTAAATTGTTGAAGGTTTATATGTATTAAGAGATCATGTTAACTAATTATCTTCATTAACTTTTATGGGTTGGTATAACTTTTAAGGGAGCATTGATTCAGATTACTTACTTTTCTCAGCAAAAAATAATAGTGATGACATTATATTAGCAATAACTTTGAACCCTATTTAAAAAGTGATAAAAACAAATTTATTTGGACTTACTCAACCTTCATATGATATTAATATTTCATCAATTTTGTCAAGTTTATAAAATGCTTGGTTCTTTTTAAAAGTTTCTATAAACCTCTAAGATACTCCAATAAGTTATTTAATCAATTATATATTTTTCAATAAAAATACAGAATAAACAGGTATAGTAATAACTACTACACCATTTTAAAATATAAGTGGAACATCAAATATTATATATTTTGACAATTAATAATTTTAAATATTCATTGGCTAATAAGCATTTTATCCTTATTCAGCAGGTTGTTCACTAGTTAGATAAGTACTGAATTATATTATAAATTATAATATTTTATTTAAATTTATGAATTATAATAGGCAGTGCTGATCTTAGGTAAGGCTACCAATTCTGTCAGCTAATATATAACTATTAGTGAGTAATCGATTCTAGCAGAATAAGTTTTTTATGTAAACTTTGGATTTGCTTCATCATAGCCTTCTTAATAATTTAATTAAGCTAAAAACTATTTCGGATAGAGTAAATATAACAAATAATCAACTTTTTTTGATTTTACTCTTAATTTGTAATGTAGTGAAACTTGGTCTATTGGCTAATTTGAATTTGATGTTAAAAAAGGAATAATGATTTCATTAGATTTCAAGATAACAGGAGATCAAATTCAATCAAAATCAACAATATTTTTATTGGAATCATAATTATTGGGTTTTAGTAAACAGCCTTTTTATGAAATTTTAGCTGATAATAAACCTTCAAGTACAAATTAATTTAAGCTTAGTTAAAAATAACTAGGTAATCCAGATGGCTAAGTAGTTTATCCTTTGTTAAACAGATGGTATAGGATAACTATGATATTTAACATTAACTTTAGATATCTGGTAAAATAAATATATTTAGATGATTCACCTATTTTAGGCTCTGTTGCTTTACCTATGTCATAAGTTGGATTAATATTTTTCTCAATTTAAAATTAACCATAAAACCCATCGGGCTGTGATAGGATACTTTATATTAAGTAACAGTTTTTTTTTCCCTTTTTAAAAAAGAATATGAATAAGAATTTTTTAGATATTTCAAATTTAAATAAAATAATAAAGTTACTTATTTGTAAATTGTTTCTCTTTCTTCTTTATTACTATTTTTCTTCAATATAAAAAATCATTTTAAATTAATTAGAACAGTCAGAGTATTTTAAGGTACTTTTTTTGTCCCTTGTAATGGCTGTAAAGCTTAGACTGATATTGTAAATCTAAATAATTGTCTTTTGTGTGATAGCTCTTTCAATACCGTAAACTCAATTTACAGTAATACTTGTAGTGGTCAATGCCCACCTAAATATGAAAATAAAGGATAAAATTTATCATGTGACTTTTTAGATACTAACTAATGCAATCATTCTCAATCATCTGATATGATGAAATTTAACTCAGATGGAACCTGCTCATGCCCTTTGGGAAGTTACTTAAATTAAAATGGTTGTTCTGACTGCCCTGAATTCTGTGTTTTATGTAATGAACCTAATACATGTACTTAATTTGTAATAAATCCTCCTTTAAGAGATACTATAACTGGTAGACTACATAAATTAATTAATGATTTTAAAAATGATTTTATAAATAGGATAATGTTTATTAAAAAACTTATTTGATGATGGAATATCCTGTATTTCTAATTATATGAAGATACCTGATCGTTTTAATACAAAAGTAAACCTACCTAGCTCGTCTATAAACTGCTCTAATCTAAATTCTATATCCGAGTCTTCCTATTTAATTAAGGATGATGCTTTTTAAATTGGAACGAATTCTAATTCATTTTTTATAGGGTTTAGTTTTAAAATAGTATCTCCAACAAATAATATTGGTGAATCATACACAATTTTATTTATGCAAGACCAAAAAAGACATATATTTTCATTGATAGGAGTTTTAATGTCTGAAGGCATTATAAACTTAGAGTTATATTTTTAAAATCAACTAATAATTTAAGCATAAACTAAAGTCTCTGTTGATGTATGGATTGGACTATTTACTAATCTTTAGAACATTAATTTAATAATAAAATAATCTAATGTTCAATTATCATATTACCAAGCAAGATATTAAGGTTTAAACTAACTTAAAGATCCTGAACTATTTATAGCAGGTGTGATATCCTTTCATAGACCAACAACTTATCCTCTCTGTGGAAATGTACCTTAAAATATTTATATCTTGAAAGGTAGTTTAATATATTAACTAATTTATCTTAATAGATTTTCAATTTTAAATAAAAGGTGATTTCTCTATGAGCCAATATCCTCAGTCTCTCTCAATTCTCAGTGCTCAAGAAATGACAAATATTTTAGACTTTAATTTTAGTGACTATGATTCAAATTTATTTTAAACACAAACAACTATTTAAAATAAGATAGATTCCACAAAATTTATTGTATTAAATACTCCAAACATAGGATTTAACAAATTTAAAGGAATACTAATTAAGAGTGATTCAGTTGCTAAAATATAAATAAATTTGAGTACATCTTTTGCTATGAAGTTTACGTTTTATCCATTAAAAAATTCATAATTTGTTATTGGTTATAGTTTTTATCAAATTTTCAGCTCTAGCAACACTTAATTGATAGCTTTCAATATAATTTCAATAAACTATTTATCGAGAAGAGCTAAATTTTAAATTTGCTTAAATTAATAGTGCTAACATTTGAATTATGTAACATTAAAATTAGATGATATCAATTAAATATGTAATCAAAAATATATATTTAAAATATTTATTTAACCTTTATTTATTAAAAATAAGTTTTTTAGTTTACCGCAGAATCTCAAATGACAACTTTTTATGTTATAGTAAACTACAAATATGAGGAGATCAATTTTTTTTTTAATTTTATAACCCAATTTACAAACTAAAGTTTCAATATATAAATAGGATAATAATTAACAGGAACTGTTTCTAATATATTTTATTTCAATAATCTTGATATCTTTTAGGGAGGATTCTTTTATATTGACTATGATCCAAATGACCCTTGCTTTTTATATGTAACTATTATAAATATGATTTGTGCTATACCAAAAAAAGGCTATAGTGTTAGGGATGGTAAATCTGTTTTACAAAATTAATGTAATTATGGGAGAAAGACTTATTAAAATGTGCTATATAATAACCCTTTCTTAATGAGATGCTAAGATTCTTATAATATAATACCTTATTGTTTAGAAATTGAATATACTAATACTTAATAATGCACTTTATGTTTAGATGATAGTATGTTAACTAGTAAAAATTGTGGGTGCTCAGATGGGATGTATCTTAATCATACCTTATAAAAGTGTTTAAGTATATTAATACGAATTAATAGTAAATTTTATAAATAAATCATTTAAAATTTATTTATAGAATGTTCACCTAAGTGTCTGACCTGTGAAGGAACCTATGACAATTGTATAATTTGTAAAAATGAAAGTTTATAAGGACCTAAATGTTAATGCTGGTATACCAATTAATATTAAAAACCAGATTATACATGTGAATGTAAATATATCATTTTACTTATTAATTAACTACACCTTTTTAATCTTTTATTAAAAAATTTTATTGGTTTTTTTTAGTGGAACCAAGGAATGGTTTCTTTAAATTTTATATTTTTAATGTTAGATTGTGATCCTTAATGTAATGAATGTATAGAAAATAGCAGTAATTGTACAGTTTGTGGCTAAGGAAGATTATAAACTCCAACTTGCAGATGTAATTAAGCTTATTATGAAAATACTTTAACTGAAAGCGTATCTAACTAGTGTAGAAGATTATTATGTGATATTTAATGTGCTAGTTGTACTTTTTTAACTAATAACTGTAATGATTGTAATGGAAATAGAATCAATCCACCACATTGCGTTTGTTAAGAGGGATTTTATGAAGACCCAAAAATAAGATAAGAAAACTGTTTAAAGTGCCTATCAGGTTTTTACTTTGATATTATGTTGAAGTAATGTTAGAATTGTCACTCTAATTGTAAAGAATGTGATGGACCAAATGAAAATAATTGCTTAAGTTGTTAAGAAGGATTAAATCTTAATTAAAATAGACAATGTGTATGCCCATATGGGAGCTAATCATCTTATTTATTTGACTTAAGTTCTCCCTGCTATTTTTTTATGAAAGTTGACTTCAGTATAATTTAAAAAAATTAAAATTATTAAATAAATTTAAAATTTTAGCATTCAATTGATAATCTAACTTAAATTTTATAAAAATATGGTATTAACAACCTATTCTAGCTTGACATAAGCTAAATACCAAGAGAATAATATTTTGACATCAATAAGTATGAAGTTAAAGACAATAATCACCTTGTTATCGATATTAATATACTCTAAAGTTTTTAAGCAACAGAGGCTTTTTTTCTATTTAAAAAAAATGTTGTCTTTTAAAATTCAAATTTAAGATAAGTGCTTGATTATATTTATTTGATAACTCCTTTTAAGTTTACTATTGGGCCATATCTAATGATAATTGATGAGAGAGATTAACAAGTCCTAAATGCATTAAACTAAGTTACTCCTGATTCAACTTAAATAGTTTAGTTTATGGGATCTTTTTAATTTTTATTTTACCTTTTAAACTCAATTTAACCAACTTCAATGTTTCTTTTAATCAATATCAACATACCAGTTAACTTTTACAATTTTTTGTCTTTGTTTGGAACCTTTGTTTATAAAGAGATGCCATAATATTAGGATAATAGACTAACCTAAAAATTAGAGTTTAATGGAGTTGATGTTAGCAATATTCTCAAAAGTTCTGGCCATATTTGCTTTGATAGATTAGGTTTTAGAAATAGTTTTTTATATAACAGCTAAGTTGTGTTCTTTAAATATATTATTATTATGCTTTTAGTTCTTCTTGTAAAAGTGTTTATTTGGAAAACAAAGTTTGAAAAATAAGAAGGTGGCATAATTGTTAAAGAATAAAGCAAGCTAAAAAAAATTTTTAGTTTTTTTATTATAAGAATAAGTAAAGAAAATGAAATAAATGTGTTAAATTTAGTTTTAAGCATTTGCATGTAAATAAACTAAGCTGATTAAGACTCGTGGTTAAGTAGATGGGGTTTTTATGCTGGGAGCTTTACTTTTGGAATCTTTTTTGGATACTCAATCTACATTTATGCATAATTTAATGACCCAATATAATTTGAAAATAAGAAATAATTTTTTCTACATTTTTATGAAAGATTAAACTCAACAAGATTAAATTAAAGCTTGATGATAAAAAACTATCATCATATTTACCATCTCAAAAAACTAGTTCTGTCTATTTTAATATACTTTATGGTTTAATATCCATAATTTGTTTGTGGTACTGGAATTGCATTAAATCTAATTACAGCTTTTTTAACTTTCTTCATAAGACCATATAAATACTGTATATAATCTATAATCAAAGGATTAGGAGATTTAATCTTGGTAACAATATGGGTATTTATGATATATTTTAACAATTTCAAAATTAATAACCAAAAAAATACTCTTTTAGACTAATAAGAAGTGAAATAATTTCTTAGTTTGGGTTTTTATGCAATCATATTACTATTAATTTTCAATTTTCTATTCTTCATAAATTTCTTATTTGAAAACATATTTATCCTTATTTATCAATACTTCTAAAAGCCAATCAGTAAAAACTATAATATGAAAGATTATTAAGAAAAAAAATGGATAAAAAGCACTAATTGATCTTTTAATTATGCAGAATATGTTTAATTATTTAGAATAAATATTTAGCAAAAATTAAAAAAAGTATTTATTGTGTTTATATAAATTATTATATGTGATTTAAAAATTTAAAAATTAAATTTTATTAAAATCTTGTTGATATTTTTTTAAATTAAAAATAAAAAAAAACAAAAGAAATATATTGATACATTTTTGTTTGAGTGATCAATAAATTTTACCAAATGAATAATAAATTTATCTTTTATTGTAATCCTTAATGCTTAGTTTTAAAGGTTTTAGTATTAACATATATTGATAGATGAATTGGATAATTATATGACATAAGAGAATAACAAAAATAATTGGAATTTTTAGAAGAAAAAAATTAATTAGTGGTGTTTCTTAAAAAATTAGCTTATCTGTCTATGAATTTTTTTGTGATAAGTTCCTATTCAAAATGCAAAATTCTAAAATACTTGCTTATGCAACTACCTGAAAGCAATATAATACCCAAATAAATTGAGTAAGAATTAAATATAGCATAATATTTTTTAAAAATTTTTAATAATAAAAGGGCATCTATTATTTGAATTTTTTTTGGAAGAAAATGTTGAAAGGATGAATAGATAATATTTTGATGGTAAATTTTAGATTAATTCAATTATACTAAATAAATATAAGGAGAAAAAATTCATAAATTATAAATTTTTTAGTGATAAAGAGTATTCAATTATTATTTTGCTTGATTAAAATATAATCCACTAAATCTAAAAGATCTACTGTCATTTAAAATTGTGTGGTTAATTTGATTTGTTTTGATTTCTACTTTAATTTACTTGAATTAAATATCACTATAATCTTACATTTACTCTTTTTGTAGTTAGGTTTGTTGTGTAATTAATTGGAATTAATTAACTAAATTTTTGTAAATTAAAAGTAAAGTCTTTTTTAATTAAAAGTTAAAAAATAAAAAGAAAAAATATTAAAAAACATAAGAACAAATCTCAAGCAATAAACTTTAGAGTTTCGCACTATTATTGAGTGAAGGAATCTTCTCCTATTAGACCTTTTTATTTTTGATAGATTTACTACTAAAAATGAAAGTTTAAAAAATTTGTTTTATTACATCAATACTTTTTGTTTTAAGTTATTGCTAAATTAGTGGTTGTGATTAAGTATTACTTAAAAAAAGCTTAGATTTTTATGACTGCTAATTATTTTCACAAAATATGCAATTACCTTAAGGAAATAAAATATTAAAATCAAACTTGGATCCCGTTAAAAAGATAAATGGATGGTTTAATCTTTTAGGTTAAAATAAAGAAAAATATGTTTTAATTGAAATTAAAAACAAAGGATTGAATATATTTTAGCTTCTTTTTAATGAGAAACAAAGCTAATTTTAGGTTAATGTATTCGATTCACATTAAAAGGACTCAAACTAGATAACAAACAGTTAAGATATATTACATGAGTCATGGTTTTTTGTAGATATAGGTTTAAATTTAGATGATTAAATGGGAAAGATTTACACATATTACATTATAAGGTCAAGCTAGAATATAAATGGTTAGCAATAGCTTATTGATAGTTTTACAGTACTAACTACTTTAACTCAATTCGATAATAAATTTTTTGAGATTTTTGTTGCATAGACAACAAAAGCAGGATATTCATTTGTTTGTGCTTTGATTAAATAAGTAAGATTTATTAATTTTCTTATCAATATTAATTTTCATTCAAATTATTCAACTTACTAAAATATTTACTCAATATAATTTATTTAAAAAAGGTGATAGCGTATATTAATTAAGCATTAAATTCTCACGATAGTTTAGGAAATTTGAATTTTTAAGATATTTCTCTAAACGCTCAAATAAATGTTAATATAGACTTTTCAATATAACCTAATACATAAGACTATATATTAAATTTGGCTGATTAAAATTAAAAAATCAAGATTGAAAATAATTAAAGTTCTGAAGAATTTAACAGCTTACATTCTGGAGAAAGTTTTGAAATTGGTCCTGTGAATATGTTTATAAAGGATGGGATAATCCTTGCTTTTGATATTAAAGTACAAGAAAGCTCATAAACAGTATCCAGCAACCTTTTTTTAAAAATAAAAGTAGAAGACTAAGGAAATTTAAATGATTATTATTTAGTTTCGCTTTAAAGAGATCCTTCTAATCCAAATCAATTTTTTTTCCTAGAAAATTATTAAAATTGTATTCATGGTAATAAACCTTTTACCCTTTAAAGTAATAGTTGGATAAAAATAATATTATTTATGCATGTTTAATTTGGAACAATTTATAGGTATTTGTTTATAAATCAGCAATACTTAAGTGACGTTCAGCAATTGTCTTCTCCATAAAATGGAAATTTCTATTTTTAATTTTAGAATATTGAATTGGCTTCTTATCAGAAAATATTGTTTAGGTAAATTACTCTTTTAATAAAACTTAAATGATAAAATCTAATTTGAAATTAAAAGGTCAATTAAAATATATTAAGGAACAAAAGTATTTAAGTGTGGTAGTTGTTTAATCTAAACACAATTAAATGATAGTGATTGCTTAGTTTGTCAAAGTAATTATAAACTTCTTTACAGTTAATATTCTTACTGTATTCCAAACAGCGATTCATGTCCAAATAATTTTAGTGATATAGATTCAAATAATTAATGTCTGAATAATGATTAAAAACCTTGTAATGAAATGAATTAATACAAATTTTATGAAAGTACTTGTTCATGTTAAACTGGGTAGTTTTATAAATAAGGGAATTGCTATTAATGTCCAGATTATTGCTTAGACTGCTTGAATGAAAAAACTTGTAAGATTTTCAAAGATTCTATTAGAGATAAACGTAAAATAATCTCATAAAATATTATCAATAGCATTTTTTTATTAAATAGAAACACATTTATGCCCATCTTCTTACTTTGATGATGGTATAAAATGCATTTCATAAAAAGATAAAATCAGTTTACCTAAAATAAAAAACTTAATGCAAACACCTCCTGTGTAATATACAGGTTGTAATGATGCTAATCCAGATTGGAACAGCTTTTTAGTTCAAAATGATGCTCTTTAGATTACTAAACTATCTTAATCATTTTTATTTGGATTTAGATTTTAAATAATAAAGACAGATAGTCCAGAAGGTAAAACATTTACTCTAGGATATATGAGAAGTTCTAATTATTAAGGTGATGTCTTTCTTTTTATAGCGCAGTAAGGTTCAGTTTAAGGATTTGGATATATTTAATTATATTTTTTAAATTAATTACTACTTACTCTTCCATGTGTATTTGATAAAGTGATTTGGTTAGGTTTTGCTACAGATCTAAACTATTTGGTAATCTAAACTATTACAAATTTTTAACCAAAACAATTATAACGTTTATCTCTAAAACAAAATACTGAATTAATTGCAAAACCCTAAATTCTGGTTTGGAGCTGGAACAAGCAATTATTTGATAACAGACTATTCAATGTGCTCAAGATTGTTTTAGTACACTGAGATTGTTTCAAGTAATTAAAAATTTTTTAACATTATCTTTCAAATTTTGAATTTGATTGACATAATCTTTAAAAAATTTTTTTAATTGATAATTATTTTGTGTTTGAACAACAAGCTTTAGAAATTAAAATTTTATTTTTTTAATTTTTAAAGTCCAAAATATTATGAGTCTGTCAGATTGGAATGTGTTTGAATTTAGTAAGGAAGGTATAATTACTCTTTACAGCTTCAATTTTAGTGAATAAAAATCAGATAACATACAGTATTAAAATATATTTTTATTTGATGGAAACAATAATCTAGTCTTAAATAATTAGCCATAAATTCATGATTGGGTAAAAGGGATTTCAATATCTGCATCCAATTAAGCATACTATACTTTTGACTATTGGAGACTGAAATTTTTTATTTATTTATGTTCAATATAAATTGTTAACAATCAACAAAATACTCCAATATTCTAAGCAATTTTTGATAAAAGCAATTTAAATTAAATACTTATTTAATACAGAATTTTAAATTCCAGCACAGCAAATAAAGCTCATTTAGAAATATGTGTAATGATGTAATGCTAAGTAATCTATAACTCTATAAATGTTGATAAACCAAACTTTATTGGTATATTTCATATCTTAGATTATAAAACTAATTCATTTATTTTAAAATAGTAATCAGACATATTAAAATTGGCAAATTAATACCCCATATACTCAGATACTTGTGATTATTAATTATTAGTAATAATTTCTTTAATTTGCCTCTTGCTTTCCATCTAGCTTGGATTTTTCAAAAGTAACAGTATAAGCTAACTAAGCAGATTTAAATATAAAAGATGATATTCTATATTATATAAATAATGTCAAGATATACTCAGGAGGATTTTTTTATACTGATTATTCTCAAAATAATAATTGTTTTATGTTTCTTAATAGAACAAATTTAGGATGTTTGGTTCCTAAGCCTGGGTATGCATTATACAATAACCATATTATTTCATCTAGTAATTGTACTCTCTAACCTCTAACTTCTTCTAATACTTAACTTTATTTCAATCCATTTACTTTTAAATGTGAAAACTCTTTTAATTATTTTAAAAACTGTATCAATATACATTACTCTAAAATAAATAGCTGTTATTAGTGCACTGATCCCAAAATGATAATAGTAAATGGAGATTGTTAATGTCAATCTGGATTATTTTGGAATGCTAGCAAAAAGAAGTGTCAATGTACTTTATTAATTTAATTATCTTTTTTTTCAAAAAAAATAAATAATTTTATCAAAAAGTTTGCTCTGAAATGTGTGTTGAGTGTTAAGACAATGAAAAAAATTGTACAATATGTAGGAATACATAAGGAAAACCTCCTTTATATTAATGTCCTTATCCTAATTAATATCTTGATTCCAATTTTTAATGCTAATGTAATATAAACTTTAAAATTTATTATTTCATAAGCTTCTTTAGAAAAGATTTTAAAAATTAAAGTCTATGTGATCTTAACATTTTACTCTATTAGAAAATACCTCAGATTATTTAAGATTAAATTTAATTTCAATAAAAAATATTTAAAAATTCATTTAAATTAATAGATTGTTAGTAAAAATGTTAAACTTGCTAAAATAGCTCTGATAATTGTATTATTTGCACAGTAAATAGATTACTTAAAACCTAATGCTAATGTGATTTAAAGTATTTTAAGCATTCTATTGATGTTAATTAACCCTGTTAATAGATATAATGTGCATTTTAATGCATAAGATTCACATACTTTCCTGAAAATTGCACACTGTGCAGAGGTAATAGAATTAAAGATCCTATCTGTAGCTGCCCAGAAAACTATTATGAAGACAGTCCTCCTAGAGAAGATTGTCTGCCTTGCCCTTCTCATACCTATTTTAACTAAATATAAAAAAAATGCTTGTAATGTGATGAAAGTTGCTTGGAGTGTAGATGAGGATCTTAATATATGTAGAAATACGGGAACGAGCTCAAAATCCCAAATCCTAAAATTACGCTCAACATTTTCTCGATTAAAAAAATTAAATTTAACTCAAGATATGTTTTTTAAAGAGTTAATATGATATTTGATTTATTTTATATAAAAAAATAATAAATATTGATCATATATTGATATAGGTGTATTTTTTTATTTATTTACAAAATTACTATCAAAGAACAAATTACAAAAATTAAGTCAATTTATTAATTTGTTAGTCAAATCATCACATATTTTGAATGATCTTTGTAAGTAGATACATTAATAGGATAAGCACTAAATGTTTGGTTGTTATTATTTTAAAATCGAGTATTTGACTCTTGTCTTACTAAGCTATCATCTTGGTGTTCTTAAATTTTATCACTTTTATCAACATCAAGTTATTCTTAAATAATATAAGTAACATTACTCATAGATTTTACTTAAGATCTATTTGTGATATCTAAATTACTAACTCTTAAAGCACTTAAATCAGAAAAATTTTCTTTATTTATGTTGTATTGTGAATTATTAGCACTTTGGCTATGAAATGGGCTAGGAGAGAGTTAAGTATCTGGAGATGCCATGTAGCTTTTTCTTTTTTGAACTTAAATTTCTCTATATTAGTTAAAAAGTTCAATAATCTCATCAGGATTTTTATTTTGGTTTTAAACTGTTCCTTAGCGAGTCATGTTTCTTTATAATTAAATTTACAGCTCCATTTTATTTAAGAATTTTTTTTTTGATTCATGTAAAGGTTTATTCTTCTCATTTTATAAATTTTTTTCAATATTTTTAATATTATAATTTTAGATAACGACATCAAAATTGTTTTTGGGATAGTAAACTTTAAATTTATATAAGTGCTCAAACTCATTTTAAATATATTAATCAGTGTAGGAAGTTTCCTCTTTTAAATTCTTTTATTTTAGAAGATATAAAGTTATTTGATTACTTGCAATTTATTGTTTGTAAAATTCTAATTGCTAATTTTGGTGGTTTTCAGGAATTACTTTTTCATCTTTCTTTTTAAACAAAGCAGCAGCATTAATAATCTTTTTTACTTTATTCACCATTTTATTTCTGCCAGATAGTTTATTCTTTAAATTTTTTGAAGATTGAGTTCTAAGTTTAATTTAATTTTAAAAGTCTTTTTATGAAGTATCAATTTCGCTGAAATTAGAGTCATCAATATTTTATGCAATCATTTTAATTTAGTTATCTATTTATTGCTAAACTAGTTTTTTGAAATATTTTGATGAAGAGAGTTGCTTCACTATGTTTTTAGGATTTATAAAATTATTTTCTAATTGATTTTTATCATTAAAGTTGTGTAAACTTTGATCTAGTTTAGAATCCTAATCTTCAGATAGAATTTTACTTTCATATTAACTTGAATCATTTGATGATTTTTCTTCCTTGTTGCTCTTATGAGTTCTTGAAAAGAAAGAAAGAGTATCACGATTTTTACGAGTTTCAGTCTGTTATTATTGAAACGAACTTCCCTCGTCTTCTCCATCAGAGTTATCAGAATCAAAGAAATCCTAGAGAGCATTTACAAAATTATCATCAATATATTAAAGTAATTCTTTATTTTTGTTTTTCTAATAGCAATTCATTTCATCTTGAATGAAAGAAATTTTCAGCAAAGTTCTTCGAAATTTTGGTATACTTCTTTTTTTAAAAGTTCTATTCACTTATTTTTCTGAGGAATCTTTTATCATAAATTAGATATAATCTTATTTCTTGTAAAAATTAGTTGAAGGACATTCTTTAAAAGTGTGATCACTCTACTTGCATTTATAGCAAGCCTCATTCAATATATTAAAATTACCTTCAAATTATAAGGTATCTTTTATAAAACAAAATTTTTCATAATCAAGAAAATGCTATTTGCACAGTTCTAAAAAATCATCTCTTGTAATATAAAGTAGTGTGCAAAATCCTATACTCCTAACACCACAAAGCCTTTGACTACCTGTAAAGAAACCATAAGAACCAAAGTAGTCACCTTTATTTAGAATCTATATAGGTTGATTAGAGTGGCTCTTATTAAGAAATACTTCACATTTGCCTTACTCTATAAAATAAAGGCCATTTTAATCGCTAATTTCCCCTTCAGCAAATATGATTTCATCAGGTGTTGAATTAAATTCTTTAATGATATTCACAGTCTATTTAAGCAAATCTTAGCTAAAATTTTAAGATAGAATATTCACATCTTTGAGAACGAGCTTATTAGCATCAACTTATAATTATTGTTAAAGTTATCTAGATAAAGCATTAATTAAATCATTTTGCTACCTTTTTTCAATAGCTTTACTTTCATTCCAATAATATCTTTTAAATAAAATATGAATAACCATATGATAAATATATTAAAATAAAATGAAAAATCTATTGAGTATTTTGTTTTTCTAATCCTGAAGCATCTATTTGAATTTATGAGAAATGAATAGATCATATTTAAAAATAAAATATTATTTCTCATAAAAAACGTTTGATTTCATTAAAAAAATCAACATTAATTTACTGAAGATATTGTCTTATCTAAAATTAAAGCGATTATGTTATCTACTTTTGCTCCATGTAAGTGTTCATAATGGCTATATTTTCTCTTAGACAATCTGAATCTCTAAATAGGATTTCGAAAATTCTACCTATTTGATTTAAAGAATATCCAAACATACCACAAGCCAAAATCATGACTATTGAACAAAAGATTGTTTCTTCAAAATTAATAGCAGTTATATCACCATATCCTATTGTATTCATTGTAACCAAAGCAAAGTATATTGCTCTTACATAGACTTCACTCCTATTTGATTTTTGTTTAATTAATAAATTATTAATTTGCAAAGATGTATTAATTTTACCAATCAGAATTTTAAAGATTATTCTTAATTATCCAACTTTAGTATCCATTTTATCTGCCTGTAAAAATCCAACCACATGCAAATAAATGAGAAAAAACAAAAATAGTAAAGACTAGTTTAAAAAGCTTTATTACATTTCTTAGAGTGAAATTATGGAATAGTGAGTCTTCTATGTAAATAAACTTTTTTTAAATAGAAAATAGCTTAAGGACTATTAGAAGACTTAGTTTTTAAACATTCTCTGTGATTAAAGTAAAGGAAATAATAGCAAAAACTCCCAGAATATCATATGCAAAGTCAGATTAAATATATTTTTTTATTATCTTGCTCCTACTCTTAACAAACTCTTCTCTTTAGAAGTATCCAGTATTTATTCTAACAATGAGATCAAATAATACTAAATACGATGAAATATGAACTAAAAGATAGTCTAAGCGTATGTCTACAAAAGGAAATAAAGGATAAACGTAAATCAAGACTTGAATAGCTATAATTTATATAACTTCCCAAAATAAAAGAAATTTACTAAAAGGATTAAAGACAGGTATTACCTTGTAGTATTTTTTTACTATCTATTTACATAATTGTAATTTTTTATAAAAATGTATTTTAATCCTCTAACAAATCTTCTCATTACTTTTTTAGCTAGCTTTTTTTTAAATACTAGTTTACTCAACCTAGTATGTTTTTTCAGAAGTGCAGTTAGTTTAAGCTTGTTTAAATCTAGTTTCCATATTATATTAAACTGATTTAGAATTCTTATTATTTTAAGCTAATTAGTTCTCCTTTAGAATTTTGTAAAGAATAAACTTAAAGCTAATTTAATTATTTAAATACTACTTCTACAATATAATAAGTAAACCAAAAAGTTAAAAATTTTTATTTTATTAAACAACCAAGACCTAAGTTAATTTAAAGTAATTCTTTTGGCATAATTTACAATAATTAGAGAAAGTTAGTTTAATTTAAAATAAGAATTTAAGTAGAAATTTTAGTTTTAAAAGAATTTAAATAAAATTAATAAAATATGTCATAAAAAAATTTAAAATCAATCATTTGGCTTATGATTATTTTATGGTATTTTTAAAAATCAAAATATTAAAGTAATTATCTGTAAGATGATTTATCAAGCAAGTTTATTTCTAAATATTAGTTCTCTTAATTAAACATCTAAATAATGCTTCTTAATAAGTAAGTTGGCTTAAAAAAATAATTATGAATCCGCGAATAAATTTTGGCTTACAGTATTAAAAATTATTTACAAATACTTTCGAATATGGTTATGCGATAGGAGTCTTTTTAAAGATTAAGAAAAAATGTATCAAAAGCTAGTATTTAAAAAATAAAAATTTTTTAATTTATTATTAGCTTATTGCAATATTTTTATTTTAAACATTTCAGCAAAATATAAAATGAATATTTATGCTAAAAAAGTTTTATTTACTTTAATATAAATTTAATGCTATTTCTTTTGAGTAGATAGATTATGTGAATAAATTTTTTCTATTTTTACTTATTTTTTAAAAAAATTATCATTTTATCTCCAGGTCTTATTGTGCGAATATTTATTTCTTTTACTATTTTACTTAAAAAGATACACAAACAAAAGGATAATTGTTAAACTTAATTTTCTGAAAAATAAAAAATAATTTAAACTCAAGCAAAACAGGATTTTTTTGCTTTTTTTGTAAAAAAATAAAAATATTTTTTTAAAGTATAAAAAAATATGGCTTAAAATCGTTTGAAATTTGCTAATTTATGGATGAGATAATTAAAAATATATTTTGGTTGTTGCTGATTTATTATAATAATGCTAATTAATAAACAATAAGAATATAGCTTGTAAAAAAAAGTAAGTATTTAGATCAGTCATTCAGATTGGCCTATTCCCAACCAATTTATTTATTCATTTCTATGAGTTTTTGGGAAAAATCAAAATTTTAATTTTTAAGAAGTCAATGATTTGATTGACAACAAAAAAAAATTAATCTAATAAAAGGTTAAAGTAGTTGAAAAAAATAAAGTTTTGTCTTTCTGCAACAATTTTAAGAAAGAAAACAAAGTAGCCTAAATAAATAAATATCTCAAGCTTACTTTTGAGCTAAAAATTAGTAGATCAACCAACCCACTAAAACTATAAAAACAATTTAAAAAGCTAATTATCATCAGTTAATACATAAGAGTACATCGAATTGAGTTTAATTAATAATTAGTTTAAATGAGCATCCTTCCTCAAGTAGGATTATCTATATCAGGAATGCTTTCAATTGTTTCTACAGCATGTCTTATTTTAATTTATATTTTTAAAGAGAACAGCAGAACTTATGCCTTTAAACTAGTTCTTCCACTATTTATTTTCGATCTTATTTGGAGCATAAATATAGTTATTCCAATCTTTTTTTATCTTGCAGATCCTGATTCTGTAATTACTATGCCACTTTGCAGAATGCAGGCAACCATTAAATTATTTACAATGTTAGGATCTTTTTTTAGTACAGTTACTATTTCTTGGTCTCTTTATTCATTTATTATCCATCGCAAGCCAATAAAATCAAAAAACCCTCATTTATACTTTGCTAAGTACACAGTAGTACTTCCATTGTTCTTCTCAATCATGTAACCATTTTATTCCATCTCATAATTTATAAAGTTTACATTTAGATGATTTCATTAATTTAACTTGATTTCAAGTATAAAATCATACAACTTAATTATCCAAAGTACATAAATATTAGATACAATAACTGAATGGATGATTTATTTATTATCTTATCTAAACTTTATTTATTAACTTTTTATCATTCCCAATATTTTAAATCTTATTAAATACTAACTAATCTAATTTTTGCATAATTAGACCACTTGCTTTGGATAGATATGACAGATTAAAACCTATTGAAAATGTTATGTGTTTCTTATCTTTATAAGAAGAGAATGGTTCTACAGATTATTTAGGAATTTTATTAAGAGTCTTTTTATACTATACACCTTTTATATCAGTTTTGATATTTGATATGTTTTCTGTTATAAAAATATATTCTTTCTTTCACAAAAATAAAGTAGAAACCAGTGATAAGAGAGAAATTAGAAATCTAATGCTTTATCCTCTTGTTTTATTCTTGTCATGGATATGGATTATCATTGAGCGTGTAACAGAAGTAATTAAAAATGAAGATGTTTAATGGCTAAATAGTGTTGATTTAGCATTTGCTACTTTAAATGGTTTCCTAAATGCTTTTGTATATGGTTTTATTTCTCTTGATCCTTTCTAGCATTTACGTAGATCAGAGAAAAGCGAAGAATCTAGCTTAGATAGTTCATAGTTAATTAGTGAAGAAAAAGATACTACTAAATGTCACATTAATAAAAATCATGAAAATAATAAAGACGAATATGAATATAAATGCAACACTAAATAATCAGAAGACTTTTCTTTAACTTTTCATGTAAATCCAGACGAAGATAATGATTGATTAGAATATCATCTAAAATATATTAAAAATACATCATTCATAATTTCATAATAAAAAAATTAATTTATCTTTTAAACAACCCTATCATTAAAATAGTAAATAAAAAATAATAATTAATTTCTCTTGACTATTGCTAAGATATTTCAGATATTTGAAATATCATAATAATATAGTAATGATTTTTTCTTCCCCAAATAATTCTGAATAAATAAATAAATATATATTTTCCGATATGTTGAAGTAACAAAGCATTTCTTTAAATATGCTAGAGGGGAAACTGCATATCTTTAAAACCACCATTAATAATTTAATAAACTATTATTATTTAAATTTAGATTTTATTTGTAAATCATTTTGTTATGTTTTCATCTATTTAACAAAATAGATATAATAATTGTAAATACTTTTTTTAATTTAAATTTGTTATGATGATTAATGTAATCTCACAGATTATTTAACAATTAATCTTATTTATGAAGATCTTTCCAGATTTCTTTTCTTCAAATCTACAAAATTAATTAAAAAAAAATTTGATTTTTTATAATACTATCTCATAATTAATTCAATTATTGAATTATTGGAGAATTTTAGGATTATAAAAATTTCAAAACTAAAACCTGTGGAGAGAATTTTCATAAATCTGTGAAATTTCACAAAAATAATGTTTATTTTTCTTTCATTAAATTTTAGTGTTTTGAACAAAACAAATCTTAATTTCTTTCTGTTCGATTAGAAAAAAATTGATTACATAAAATCCTTAAAATAAAAATCCAAAGATTAATTTATTTACAATCTTAAAATAGTTGTTTAATTTATGGGTTAAATAAAATACCACTACAACTTTTAACAAAATTTAGAATGTAGCAATAAATTTAAAAAAAAATAATAATTAGATTAATTTATTTTTAATTTACTACCAACATTACCTCCTCCCTCTTACAAAGATTAGACATTAAGGTTATTTTATTTAACATAAATTTGTTACTATTTTTAAATTAATATTTTTTATTAGATATTTTGAAATTTTTTACATAAATATTTATATTTTTGTTATATATCATTTAGTTTAATATTTAAAATAATATAATACTTGTTTCTATTTTAATTTAAAGCCTTAATTGTATCTCTGGATAATAGCTATGAATTTAATTTAAAAAAGTGTTTCAAAGAACTATTATGTGAACTCATTAAAAAGGAAAATATCTTGATTATTGAGTCTAACTTTTTACTCTTGAATAAATAAATATCTTCTTCAATTGTCATAATTTTTAATTAATAAATGCTTAAAAAAATCAAAGTAAAATTAAAACTTTTAAAAAAAGATTTATTAAAATTAAATTTATTTTATTTCTAAATAGTAAGTCTATCTATCTGTTCTTCTTAATTTTGGAAAAATTATATTTTTTCTATAAAAATAATTAGATTGTTAATAAATTCTGTTAAAATCTTATAACATATACGTAATTATATCTATTTTTCTATATAAAAAGTGCATTTAAAAAATATGAAAATAAAATTTAAAAAAATAGTTAAGGTAAAATCAGCGTAATAAACTAATCTCTAAATCAATCCAATTTAAAATATTTTATTAGTAACATTTTTAGTGATTTGATAAATTATTTTTATTTGAAAACTTAGCTATAAAGTTTCATAATAAGTCACTATTGTAACTTTATTATCCTAGGAATCTTAAATTTTCTTATTTCTATATAAAATTATCTAAAAATTTCTTATCAGGTTTTTTTCAAAATATAAACAGTCTTTTCTCTTCAAAAATTTAAAAATCTTTCATTCTATTTATAAAGTTATTTTAAGAAATAAATAAATCAGAAAAAAACACTAAAAATAAATCCAAATTGACTAAAAATGGACTTGACTGAAAATATTTTAACCAACAGCAATGAAAAGTTTGAATCTAAGAAAAAAGAGTTAGAAAAACTCGAGTATTTGATCCAAAGTAGCTTTTCGCTTTCTGCCACAAATGATATTGAGGAGCTGATGTAAAAATCCGCATAATCTTTTTTCAAAGACATAAGCCCAGTGCTTGTTCAGAAAATGCTTGATTTGATGCTCCTCTACCTAAAGAAATTTTAATTCAAATGTAATTACTGTTAATAACATATTTTTTCATTTTAAGATATTATTCATTCTTTCGATTTAAATGATTATTGAATAAAAAAGAAGAATTTTAAATTCATTTTGTTGCTGAAATAAATTTATTTTATTTGTTTAATTTTTTGCAAAAAAATTGAAAATATTAATTTAACTTTTAAAAATTAGAAATTTCAGTTGAAAGTTATGTCAAGTATATGATATTTAACAGTACTGCTAAATCCAAATTTAAATAGTAATGCTTGGAAATTTTTAAGTATCTCTACTAGCTAGTGCCTTCAGATTTGCTTTAAACCCTAGGATTAATTGTTGTCTCAAATCAACCATATTTTGCTTAAATTGCTATAGAAATTGTCCTATATATTTTGACTTTAAAGTAATTTGGTCCTATTAAGATAAGGTTTGAAGATTTTAATGAATTTTGCTTACCAAATCTACTCTCTACCATTGCAGCAAATTCTTCAAGTATAAATCTGAAAAAAGCTTGTTTGGAACTCCTCTCATAGCTTATCTAAGAAATGGGTTAAGAATCTATATTAAAAAATTTAGACAAAATGGATAAAAAATAGGCTATGTTTGTTGTATCTGAGCTCGAAAAAAAACATAAGATCACAATATCATTCGAAAATTAATAAAACCATAATTAAATTGTCATTTAAAGCGATGACCTTCCTATCTCTAAATAGACTGAATAATCTACTTAAACTCAAAATTCTTCTGCTGAAAAGTAATAAAAAGATCCCAATCAGTAACTGTCTCCTGAAAAAGCTTCATAGCTTTTATTAGCTTTGATAAAAAATCCTGAAATTTAGAATGAATAAAAAGAAAAACCTTTGTTGAAGCAGAAAGTAGAAAAATAAATAGAAGCAATAGAATCCGTAGCTGAAAAATAAGAGAAACCACTAGGTAAGTAGAACTTGATAAAACATAACAAGAGAATGGCAGAATTAGATAAAATCAAAACTGATCTTTAGTTCCTATCAAGAGTTGTTCTTTAAGATTACAATTAGTTTGCTTCAAAAAGTTACAAAGAGAAATTTATCTTAATTTCAACTTTGTATAATAATTTAACAAATGGCTCAGTTAACATTCATGAAATTTAAATAGAGTCTTCTACATTTGTTTAGTTTTTCTAATTTTAGAACACAAAAGGTCTCTCCTATTCAATGAAGATTCTCAAGATTTATATGATGCTATATGAAAGCAATACACCCAAGCTTATTTAGATGTATTAGCCATGTATTAAAGAAATTTTGATGTTAGCCATCAAAAATGCAAATATATCTTCATTTCTTTAATATCAAGTGGTTGCTTTAATTTAGATGGTTTATGAATTAAAGGTATTTAATTCTGAGCTATTTGCAGCTATATTTTCTTCTCTATTGTCTTAGAATTTACTAACATAGTTGAACACACTTAAGATTCTATTAAATTTTATTATGAGAAACAATAATGGTTAACTTGCTTAGTAACTAGATCAGATTTTACATTTAATTGGATAAAAAGTTTCCTCATCTTCTAATCCATAAATCAGATTTTATTCACTTCAAATTTTGATTTAAATTCAACTTGTAAATTTTAATTTATTTTTCAATTTTCAATTTCATTGCTGTTTTTTAATTAGATAATTGGTGATAAAGTAAATTCATATATTGGCAGCTTCAGAATGTGTTAACTAAGGAAATTCAAATAGGAAACACAATAAAAGACTCCTAACACTGACCAACTTAATCCAAAAGTAACCTATTATAAATTTGATAGTTTGAAAAAATAGAAATAATAATTAAACAATTCAAATTATTTAATCATAATTAACAAAATTCTAATTTTTATTATTTTTTTTTTATTAAAACCCAACAAATTCAGTTTAAGTCTTTAAATTCTAAAATATAAAACCATGAAATAAATAAATAATTTTTATCAATTTTATCTTGAATATTTTCAAGATGAAAAAAAAAATTGTTCAAAAAAGTTATTAAATAAATTTATAATAATTTTAAAAGGAAAAATCAAAATGCGATGAAATTGAAACTATGATTTGCCAAGAAACAATTAAAAAAGAAGTAAGTCTTATAAGGTTGATTAAAAATGAGATTGAGTTTTATTCTAAGAATGAAAAGAATGAGTTTTCACTAAATTATCTCAAAATCTTTTCTACTTTACTAAAAAAATCTAACAAGAATGTTGTTAGAAATACTTTAAAATTGCTTACCCGCACTCATACCTTATTCAAGCCATCTTAGATCTTGAAACTCTTTGATATCATTATAAATATTTCTCCATCTATTGACTAAAATCTTTACAGAATCGTTTTAATTATGATAATCGAACACCAAGGTTTTGCTTTGTTCTATCACAAGTTCATAGAAAATTTAGCATAATAAAGGTATGCTGAATCCTTAGTTTACATTTTAAGATACACTGTGAATGTTATCTAGAATACTATGATTTCAGAAATAGTAGAATTGGTTTTAAAATTTATAGATGAAAAAAATATTACTCTAAATAACTTAATATATCATTTCTTGGCTTTAGCTTCTATTAAATTAGGATCAAACTAAGTTGAGGACACTATAAAAGATAACTACTTTATGCCTGATCATCTTTTAAAGAAGGTAAAAAAAGAAAAAGAAAAGTGCTTTTACTTAATGAAACTAAGAAATATCAAACAATAAAATATAATTGACAACCAAGCAAATTTTATCCTTGTAGATAAAGGTATAAATTTTGATTAAATTTCTGAAATTTTTAAGTAAAATATGGATTTGCAAATCTCAGATATTAATGATTGCAAAATCTTAGAAGAAACTTAAGAAAGCAAAGATGATTGTTACAGCTTTGTAGAAAAAGATGAAGATGAAATCTGAAAAATCTACAATAAATTTAAAAATCCTTTAAAATAATTTAAAAAAATACAATTTATATTTCTATATTATTGTTGTTTAATAGCTCATTTTGATTTTTTAATTATCTCTGCTTTTTAGGTAGGTTTTTTTTTTAAATTAAAAAAAAGCAAATTAAAAAGAGACTAAATTTATTATTTTTAAACAGTATAATAAAACATGTATTTAAAAATGATAAAATATAATAAATTAACATTTAAAGACATGGAAAAATAAAGATTTTTAAAGAAATAATTTAAATAATAGTAGAATAGAAAATAAGGAAATTAGTTCAATATGTGTTGGTTTGTTAGTTAGTTAGTTAGTCTATTTGATTATATTATTAATTTTTTGGTTATTATCTATGTATGGATTTAGATAGAAAAAATAATTATTTTATTGGAAGAAAGATTTATCACCAATTAATTACAATAAACATAATTTTATTAAATGTTAAATCATGTTTTTATGAATTAATAAATCTTGTTTTTGTGTGTATCAATCATGCATGTATCAAATAATTATTGTTGATTTTAAAAATTTTAGAGTAAAATAGAAATTTAGTAGAAAAATGATTGTAATTAGAAAATTTTTGAAGAATTATTTTTTAATTTTTCTTTTGGTATTTTGTTAATTTTATTTAGCCTTTAACTTTTTACTATTTGTTCAGTCTATCAGAAGATTAGTTTTTCATTATAACATTTATTAGTTGTTTTATTTGTTTTAGTTAAATGATTGAAGAGATAAATCTTTTAAAATTCTTATAACATCCTAACGATGAATGGGTTTTTGTAGATATCCATCTCCTCCTGTTTTATTTTATTTCCATATATCTGAGTACTCAGAATAAGCTGTAGCAAATATAATTTTTGTATTGTCATAGCTTTTTATTTCTCTTATTTTCTTAGTTGCTTCATATCCGTCCATAACAGGCATATTAATATCCATAAATATTAAATCAACATGCTTTTATTCATCCAAGCAGGTTTTAAGAACTTGTAGTGATTACTGTCCATTAAATGCTTGAAGAATTTCAACTTAAGAGGATGAGATTATATTTTACAAGACAATTTTCAATGCTCTAATATTGAATGGAGTGTCATCTACAATTAATATTCTTTTGAGCTTTTAATTTAAATAGGTTTCTAAGATATGAAATTTTTTCTGCTCAATGAAAGTATAATTATTATGTATATGGCCTCTCAAATCATTAAAATCATCATCCCTCTTAAATTCAATTAAATCTTCACTGTCAACCAGCGAGTTTTAGTTAGATGATGGAAAATGAGGGGAAACATCATGTACATCATTTTCTTCTATGTTAGCCAAACTTTTAGGTATGTATTAATCTTTTACGGAACTTTCACGTTTTTTTTTAGGAGTGTTGAAATCTATCCGTATACTGTTCTTAAGGGATTAAGAATTTATTTCTTTTCTGGATGGAATATTCATTTCGCTTTCCTAATTTTTTGAATGAGATAATTGTCTAATCTTTTGCTAATTTTATTGTGATTATAATTACTAATCTTCTACACTTTGTGATTATTCATCATCGATATCATTGTAGGTAAGAATTTTGAATTTCACATTCATATTATCTTGAGTTAATCGATTATGTACAGGTGTTCGATTTAAATTAGAGTTATTACCAGGCTATTGAGCTGAAATAAAATGATTTTCTTCTTGGTTTATTTTTTTAGTAAAAGGAAGACATTAATCTGATTCAATTATGTTTCCTTCTTCATTATTTTCAATAATACCATTCAGAATATTTTAGCGATGGGATATTGGGATATAGCCTGTGAGACTTGGAGCGCTAATACCAAATAAATTGGTAAATTAGCTGTTGTTGATTGTCTATGCAATCATGTTGTGAGACTTCACTACTGAAGTAAAATTAGTATTAGAATTTATGTGAGAAAAAGATGAATTTTATTATGCTTAAATAATAGAATTCAATTTAGAAATAGATTATTGTTATTGCAAATTTAATATGGGTAATTATTATTACTATTAGCTAAAAACAAATGATTATATCTGTTCTTGGTTGTTACTATTATTATTTATTACTGAGTTAGATTAGTGAAATAGATGAAGAGTGTTTGGTTTCTTATATTCAGGAGAATATATTAAGCTACTATTATCTAATGATCTTCTAGACTCAAATAAAGCGCTCTTTGTTTTTTGATTTGCCTTTTGGATATCAAGGTTTTAGTAAATTTCAAAAATAAATTTGCTCCCCTTTCCTTTTTCAGATATTAGCTATATAGTATCTTAAGGGCCCATAAGTTGAACAAGTTTTTTACAAATTGCCAGACCCAATCCTACACCATGTTTATTACTTCCTTTATTGTGATCAAATGTTGAGTAAAGTTAAAATAGCTTTGGCTGAAGTGAGGGTTCAATACCTGTTCCACTATCTTCAACACTGATCTAAACAGAGTGATTTTCTGGTAGGGAAACGACATGCACCTTGACATACCCTTTGAAAGTAAATTTTAAAGCATTTCCAATAATATTATTTAATATCTACTTTAATCTATTCTAGTCATTTTACACTTAAATATCTTAGTCAATTTCAATTAAAAAATCAATTCCTTTATCTTAAAACTAATATTTGAGTAGGTCATGCACTTCTTGAATGACTTATTTAATGCTAAATATTTAATGGGTCAACCGCAATTTTCCCTTCATAATTTGGCTATAATCTAATATATCGTTGATAATATTAAGGAGTAATTTGCTATTCTTATCAATAATGTCAAAATAATTATTATATTATTCGATATTACATTAGCTCATTGCAGTTTAAACAACTTAGATCATAGCATTTAAAGGAGTTTTTAAGTCATGAGAAACAGTAGCTAATAGCTCATCTTTATACCTTTTTAATGAAGTGTAATTAATAATTATAGTAAAATAAATAAGTTAGGGTTGGTTGCAAATAAAACTTGATTAGTCATAAAAAATTTTTGAATGAAAAACAAAGAAAATTGGATTTTTGTGAATAGCATTCTTCTATTTTCCTGTGCGATAAATTGTAAGCTAATTCTTGATATTAAACATTAACTTATTTTTAATAGCTGATACAACATTCTAATTAAAATTTTATTTAAACATCATTACTAAATAAACCAGTGTAACATTTCCAATTTTTCAATTTTGGTTCAAATAAGGAAAGTTGTTTTTTAAATTTTTAATGGTTTCTGTTGATTTTTCAAATAATGGTAATGGATTAAAAATTTAAATAATTAGAAAGAGGTTAATAGAATTTTTTGAATTAATTTGTTATTGTAAGCTCTATTAAAAATAATAAAGGAAAGTATTTGAAGTTGTGGCAACTTTTAATCTTCGATTAAATGTAAAGTTGATGGATAGAATTTGAAGATAAAAACTAATATAATAAAATCTATCAACTTTATTAATGAAGTTACTTTCAAATTTTTTACTATTCTTTCTATTTTTTGTACAACGCATCGATCCATACATTCTTCCTGAATTAAATTTCACAAAATAAATTTAAAATTAATATTTTTTTATGTGATTTTTTTGTAATTGAAAACTAAATTTCGTACATAAATTATTTTTGCGTTAAAAATTTTCTAATTTCTCTCTTTTTGATTATCTTAATATAAATGTATTTATTTGTTTATTTATTTATGCTATTTCAAAGATATTTTTTTAATCAAACTCAAATTTACTAAATTTACTAGAGTGGAGTTATTTATCTATTAAATTTATTATTTTGTATATTATGAGATAAAAATAAGGTATTTTTAGTATCTCAATTCACGCTAATAAAAAAATCAATCTAAAACTAGAAAAAACTCGTGGAAAAATGTTATTTCTTTAATTAAAAAGAATAAAAAAGAATTACTGATTTATTTTTTGTAAGCGATTGACAAGATTATTTTAGGGAACATTTGTTAAAAATGCCATTATTCCAAATTAATTTTTCCATGAACAGTTTACAAGTTTGACATCATAATATAATTTATTAGATGTCTTTGGATCAATGTAAAAGCTATTCATATAAATATGCTCATCTAATTTAAATTCTTATTAGTAATCTCCTCCTATGTTTGAATTATTTTTCTAATTATCCATCCCATCTAGCATTTGATCCTGTCCAGGTATGTTATTTATTTAGCTATTTGATTTTATTTAACTCGTACTCTTTTATCCATTGTTAGTACTATGTACTTTTGGTGAAGGGTTCAGACTATGCTATCTGTTATACTTAGAATATACAAAGTCTTTAAATAGCTAATATTATCGATTTTCAAACAAATTTATGTGGAAGTCATTCAAAATTTTTTGCTCAAAGTCACTTTTGCTTTTGGCACGAAAATCTTTTAATCCCTAATCATTGCAAAATTCAACTTTTATTTCATTAAAATTTTAGATACTTACCACAAAAACAACACTTTGTAAATTCTTCTTAAATAGAGTTTTCCAAAATTAGAGATCTTCCTTTATGGAGCTTTAATTGATAAACCAGACTCTCTCTGATTTGTTATCATTGAAGTAAATGAAAATCATTTGCAAAAAGAATAAAATAAAGCTAATTTGATATTCATAATCTGAAAAATTAACATTTCTTAGAGGATAATACAACCATAGTAATAGTGAAAAGAACCTAAAAATCCAACTATCCATGATCGAGAGTAAATAAGAATGCCTTACATAAACAACAATTAGTGCCATATTTAATGAAGTTGGATCTAAATCCCTCATATATGGTATTACTAACTCTGTAAAAACAAACATCTGGGTAATTAAATGCACTAAAATGCATACCTACAAATACTTATTAAATTTTCTTCCTAGGAGACTTATAACATTTAAGTAGACAGTAGCGCAGACGTATAATATTGCAAACTAATTTTTCTTATGAAAAAGCAAAGCAATTGCTTGTAATGAATAAACAAGAGACATCCCTATCTAATCAATTAATATAATTACCAGCTTGTTCTATATTTTTTAGTTACGAAAACTATCCTCAGTATCCTAGTCTTTAAAACTTAAAGTTAGACTGTTAATATTTTCATATATACTTTTCTTTCTTTTCTTTTCATTCGGTTTCATACTGACACCTTTTTTTAACTTATTTTTTTACTGAGGCCTTTTTATGCTACTTATAAGTCTTTTTATTTTAGCCACTCACGTGCTAAGAAGATCAACTCTTGTACTATTGATGACTTAAGATGTAGTAAGAAATAGTTATTTTGTGTCGATTTGCTTTGATTATGGGCCAAATGAGAGGTTTAAAAATGTACCAAAAATTTGAGATTGTTTGGTGATTATGATTTTCTATTTGTTTTAATCTTATCACAATCAGTCTCAATTTACTATACTAAAATATCTATCTACTTTTTTTATATTATTTATTTATTATTCACTCCCCAAATTTTCAAAAGATTGTTATTTTTATATTTTCCTATTGTAAGTAAGAATTGCTTGCTTTCTTTAATCAGCTCAATTAAAAAATTCATATTTATTAGTTTGATGTGTGCGCATATATATTTTTAAATGCCTTAGCTGCATGTTAATTAATGTATTTTTCACATTTAATTATTAACAACTAAAATATTATTGCACTTTTCAAAAAATTTAATTTCACTGACAACTACAAGCATAATTTCTTTTTTTTTTATCATAAAACACATTGCCATTATTTCTGTCTGAAAAATAAATTGAATATTTTTGTTCCAAACTTTTTTTATTTGCCTTTTAATTTTCATAAGCTTTCATAAATTTATATTTAAAATTTATGAACAAGGACTATAAATTCTAATCGTAATTTGTAATAAAATATACCGAATATCCTTTTTGAAAAAAATCTACCAAATCTTTTAAAATATTTTTTACTTTTATTCAAAACTTTTGAAAGGAAACCTTTATTTATTTGAAGTATATTAGGTAGATAAATAGATAGATACATTTATATATAGACTTTAATCTAGATTAGATTTTTGATGAAACTATAAAAGTTAAAAACTGACTTAATCTTTTGAAGTTTTCTAAACTAAATAATACTTAAGTTATTTTTTTAAAAAGTTAATTGAAAAATAAAATATGAACCTTTGAACATCATAAGTAATTTAGTTCAAAAAGATTTTTAATAACTTAAAACAATTTAAATAATATAAAAACTAAATATTATTTTAATTTTATAAATATACCTTTTGAATCAACTTTAGTAGAAAATAAACTTAATTTTTTAAAAGTTTTGGAGACTGAATAATAATTAAATCATTTTTTTTTAAATTTAGACAAAATTAACAAGGACTGTTGAAGCAAATATTTTAGATTAAAATGATAAATTTTGATAACAAAATATAGAATCAACATAACTTGTATCTTTTAAATTATAAAAAAAGTATTTATGGAATCTATTATGCTTGTTACTTAAAATAAAAACCTGATCCTAAATATCTGTCACTAATTCTAGAAGAGGAACAATAAAATATGTATTAATTTATAAATTAACTAATATTTGTAAATTATCCTTTACACTTTCTATTTTTTGATTATCTGTTAATAAATATATCAAAAATTGATTAATTGATATTGTTTATCGATCGGGCAAGTAAATAAATAAGATTAGAAGTAAAATTTAAACCACTAACACTTGAAAATATGTATTTAAATCATAGCAACAAATCTCTACAATTAAAACTAGATGGTACCTCCATCAATATTATCTAGGATGGTAATATATTTGCTTTAGAATAGATTTAAAGTTGTTTACCCACCTATGAAAATCTAGAGTAAGTAGAGGATTTACTCTTCAATATCAACTTATCATTTACTAATGAACTCAGTCAATTAATCATTTTAAGCCCTAAAATTATTAAGCTGCTCAAAAGCTTCAAAAAGGTGTAACAATTTTCTTTTAGAGTTGACTTTAATCCTAATTTACCTGTTCTACAAAACATAGATTTCATCCTTAATGAAATATAATATCTTCCTATCAAAGTATTCTAATTTCAACATAGTTGCGATTATCTTACAAACATAGAATACTTTATTAAGCATTTGGCTATAACGTCAAGATCAAAGCTTGAAGAAATCTAACTTTCTTTGAAAATACTTAATACACCTAGAAACTAAGCAAATTATTTTGTAAAATTAATTCAAAGTATTTCATAGCTCATACAAAAAAATCAAAATCATTTGAGAAGCTTTAATCTGACACTTGCCTTTGTTCAATATGAAGAAATTTATGAAATGGACTATTCTATCCTGAGCGCAATAGCAGAATGCCCCATGTTAACTTCCTTTACCTTCCATACTAATGTATAGCCTAACTAATATTTACTTCTTCCTTAAAGCCTGCACAATTAATAACTTCTACATTTACAAAATCTAAACGAGCTTAACTTAGAATTTTAAAGTTATGAATTATCTAGAGTAGATTTTTCAAAATAATTATACTTAATTTGCTACAAAAGAATTACCTCTTTAAAGCTAATAAATTCTATTGAAAGTTTAAGCTCTTTGAATATCTTCGAGATCAATCCTGAACTTAAAATATTTTCTTTTAGTATTTCCAGTACCTCTCACTCATTTAATGTAGATGACTTTAATACTCTTAAATTAATCTCTAAATTAAAAAACCTAGTACACCTGAAAATATATATATCATAGCCTTCAAAAATTTCTAACAGAGAGCATAACTGCTTACTTTTAGCTTAAGAAATATTATAGAATCTTATGTATATAGTAAATTTTGAAATAAAAATCAAAGGTTTTGTAGATTCTTAAAATTTTATGAGATTTTTTAACATTATTAGAGATAAGACGTATTTGTTAAGATTAAAGCAAATGTGTACTTCAAGTGGATTGCAAGATTTAATGTTCCAAAAAAGAAAACTAATTCAAATAATAAACTTGATTCACAAAAAAGACTATCTTTATAAACTGAAAACAATCTTCAGAAGAGATGTAATTTTTGACATGCTAAGATTTTAAGCTGAAATTCAAAACTTATGAAATCAAAGAATAATAAATAATTTACTAATTATTTCAACAATTATCAAAATTTGAAGAAATAATATAATATTTTAATAGTTTCCAAAGAATAATAACATTATTCTTTTTGTTTTTTTTATCTATTTTATTAATAATTTATATATATCCTTAAATTTAATGGGTTTGAGGTGAATGAATCCATTATTAATAGCTCTTAAAGCATGTAAAAAATTAATATTTTTTATAAAACTATTATCCTTATCAAAGAATTTACAATTTTTATTTTATTTAGCATTTCAATAACTAAAATTTTATATTTCTTAAAAAAATGATGCTAAATTATATGTATTCTAAAAGAAAAATAGAAGTTAGAAAAAAAATAAATTATTTATTATCTTCTTAATGATTAAATATTTAAACAAAAAAGTTTGTAATTTAATTCCTCAAAACAATAACTTTTCATAATTTAAATTAAAATCTATAAAAAAGACAATTTAATTTGGCAAAATCATGCTAAATTATTATTTTATTGAATGAAAGAGTTAAAAAAATAAATATTTGACTTAAAAGAATAATTTAGATGTATTGTAATAATAATCAACTAATGCTAATCTAATCCTTTATCAATTTTATAAAATTTGTGTAATTTGAAGAATAAATGCAATTTAATTTGCAAAATCATTATTTTTACAAGACAGAATATAAATAAAATTATTTAAATTTAAGAAATTATTTATTAAATCTTTCATATTGGTAAAAAAGAGCTTTCTTTTGACTTAAAGCACATGCAACAAACTCCCTTTACAAATCCAAATAACTTTTTAGTAACAAATTTCATTCCATTTGCTCCACCTGGGAAGCTAGAAGCTACAAAAAATCCTAAAGAAAACATCTATGAATTTTTAAAATAATATCTTTTATATTTGCTAATTAAAAAAATTAATATAATTTAATATGATCATTCTGAAGAACTATCAATAAAATGTTTTTATATTATATCGTTTATTACCTGAGCTACTGAGAAGGCGATAGCAAATAAATAAGATTTTTAAATGATTGAGAAGTATAATGTGCCAAAAATAGTAATAATATATGCAATTGAGTATTATATTTTTTCTTTTTAGATAAGAATCTTGACAAACTCCTTAAATCCCTTCATGACTGCTATACTTAAAAGAATGCAAATACTTCCAAGAGTAAAAAGACTTGCAAATTTGGCAGGAACTAAAACAAAAACGGGCAAGAATGCTAATGATACCATAATAAAAAATACACCAAAGCCAAATAATATAGAGAAATTTTTCCAGTTCTCAGCTGCTTCTTAGACTTCCTACATCTTATTTGTTAAACCCTTTAAATTATTTTATGAGCTTGATATTGTGTTTTTAAAATTGTCTTTAAACTTCCTAAATGTCCTACTGAGTAAACCATTATTTTCTTCTTCAATATCAGATTATGATGTTTTTATGGCATTATTTGTAAATAGGCTCAACCCAGAACTACCTTTTGCAGTTTAGGTTTTATTGTAAAATCCATTTTGACTATTGCTTGAGTTTTAATTGTTTGTTGAATCACTTTTTGTAAAGAATTTCATTTCTTATTCTTAGCTATCTCTACTTCTTTTTACTTACAAAATTTTAATCAATTTCTTTAAAAATTTAGTTAATTATATATTTTTTTGGTGGAACTTTTTTTTTCATGTGACAAATCAGCGAAATTAATGTTAACTTAAATCATTCCTTGTCAGATACTTGGTGATAAAGAAATAATCTAGATTTTACTTCTTTAAAAAAATTAACGTTTTTAAAATTTTTAAATATCTTTAAATTTTGCTTCAAAGTATTTATAAATAAAATAACAAAATTATTCTAAAATTAATTGGAAGCCAACTAATTAGTTAGAATGATATATATCTTTTAGATAAGTATACAAATTTTAATAGAGTTTTAATATAAAATTAGCAATTTAGCATAAGTTAAGTATTTGAGAGAGGGAAGTTGGTTGATAGATAATTTGAGTCAATCAGAAAAATGAATCAATTATATTTTATTTAAATCTTAGTTGATATGTTTCAGGGTTTTGTGAAGAAACGTTTAGTTTTAAATTAGCATGGATAGCTTATTTAGCTTTTTATTCTAGCATTTTATCGATGTTCCATTCTTGTAGATAATCGATAATACCTATGTGATAATAGATATATTTTTCTTTCTATGATTTATAAATAAGATTTTCTTTGTCTGTAACATTTTCTTGATTAGAATTTGCTACTTTAACAACTAGTAAAGAATAATCAATAATTCCATTCTATTTGAAAAATAAACTATCCTTTTCTAAGCTCTTTTTGATAGAATCTAAATACTGTTCATCAATGTAAATTTTTTTCTCAAGTTTTAAAAAATCTAAATCTTTCATTGTTATTTTTGAGATATTCACATTACTGTTTGTGAACCTTTACGTGTTGCAAGAAGGTTCATTTTTAAACATTGGTAAGTTATAGAGTTCAATAAAATTTTAGATTGACTATTATCTTTTTATAGTTCTACCTAAAGATAAACCAAATTGCAGACTGTTTCTACTTTATTAGCTTTCATTTAAAGTTTCATTTTGATTATGATTTGTGTTATTACTTTGCTTTATGATTTTATTTTGACATACTATGTTTTTAACATCTAGATCTGAATTTCTAAATTCACAAGAATTTAAAGTATTATTTAAATTAGCATCTTTGATGATACCTAGCTATTTTATTTAGTTTAATTAGTTCTAAAATTCATCCATATTAGAATAGTTTGGTAAATCTTCTGCTTATATTTTAAATTTAGTCAGAACTTCTCTATCAAATCTGGATCCTTTCAGGTCATATCTCCTTAAAATATTATTTGATGGTACATTTGCAATATTTCTCATAAAAATGACATAAGTTTTTAAATCTCTTGTATCTGCCCTAGTAAAAGAGTACATACCATATATCTTTGTGATAAATGTATCAGGATTTTCATTCATTACATAATTAAAATATTGTTTACCAAACTTTAAAAAAGATTATACGTCTTAACGAGAAATAGTTTTCATTAGTAAAGTTTTATCGTAGTTGAAGAAAAGAAGCTCACCACTTTTGCCGCCATCTCCAGTTTCAGCCATATTCTAGAGTGATTTAATATTCTCAACTAAATCAAAGTTTTTTTTGATATCAATAAATTTCGAATCTTTTTCTCTTAGCTATTAAAATTCTTCAGCAAAAAAAAATTTGATTCTCATTTTATGTGTTTCATATTTTGAATTAAGCTTTTTTAGATAAGCTTCTGGTAAAGTTTTTAAGATTTATGAATCATAGATTATACTTAAATTTTATTTTTAACTTTCGAGACTATCTTTTTGTTGCTAAGCTATAAAATCATCTTACATGAAAAGTCCCAAAATTATGCTTTAGATTCTTAGTATCTTTAAATTAGTTGAGATTACATGACTCCAGTTCGAGTTTCTTCTCTATTTAGAAAGATAAGTTATAATTTGTTATTTTTTTGTGTAATTTCAATTGTAAATAAAAATTATTTATAAAAGAATAAATTTTGGTTGGCTTACATAATTTAATTAATTTACTTTTAAGATTTGATCAAGTAAGAGAAAAAATATTTTTCATTCTCAAAAATGATCAAATAAAAAGTTAGCAATTAAAATAGAAAGGAAATAAAAGAAGATATCTGTTTTGAAGATAATTTTAATTTTAGCTCAAGCTATTAAACCCTCTATTAAATATAAATAAATAAATTCATTTAAATATCTATTACCCTTATTGATTGTTTTTTTTCACTGTAGCTTGATTAATTCCATTCTTGTCCTATTTCAGCGCCAACAATTGGTCTTGAAAAAGAAAGAGTAATAAGTTCACTGCTAGAAGTATTATGTCTATTAAATTTTTGATGTTTTATGCAATCTTACAAAGTAGGGTCAAAATATCTAACAATAGAAAGGACTATAGGAGTTATCAGCTTTATTAAATTTCCAACAGTTATAAAGATATTTAGGAAAGGAGATAATTCATAAGTGCAATTTAACCCAACTAAAATATTTGATGTTATCAATATTGACCAGCTTATGCTTAAAAACATCACGTTGTAGTAATAAAACTAGAGAAAGTCGTTACGTTGTTTAACAAAAACTGAAATATTAGGAACATACTTTTTGAAGTAGAATATGGTCAACCAGCTAATGAATAGATAAACAACAAATATACAAGCTCCTGTAATCCAACTAGTACTGTCTACTTTATAGGAGCATAAGCCATATAAATTTAATTACGTTCTACCCTAAAATTTTTAAATGAGATAAAATCCAATAGATCCAACAATACTAAAGAAGTGAATAAAAGATTTCTTAATCCTAAAACCTTTAATAGTATTTCTGATCCTTGTTATTAAGAAAATGCAAAAGAAGACATTGTAAATATACTCAATAGATCCTGATGTAATACCTAAAAAAGAATTGATTTAACAAAATAAATCATCATTATCAGGAACTTCATCAGTAGTCATTGCATAAATTGCAGAGCTAAACCAGTGTATAGATAAAATCAAATCAGAAACGCTGATGAAAAATATTATATCGCTTGGTTACTTACGGCTCTCCTTGAACTTAAGAAAGAGCACAATAATAATTAAATTAGAAATGATTGATATTGGAGATAAAATCAGTAATGCGTACTAATCTATGATATGTAATCTAAATTTCTATTACCTCTCCAAATCATTATACTCAATTGAACAATTAGCAAGTTTTTCTTCAGTATAATCCAAAAATGCACTTGTCTCTCTTATGAGTTTTACTAATATGATGAAGAATACCCATTTAATATTATTGTTATTTTTTAAAAGAGGAGTCTTCATTAATCTTTTTAATAATCTAATTTTGAATATTGATTGATAGTTAAGAAATATACCAAGTAATTAATTATATTCAATAACCTGCTTTCAGACAAAACAAAATTTATGTTTAATCTAAATACCTTCTTTGCTAGATTCTTTATTTGTTTGTTTGCTTATTTTTTAATTCTATGTAAACTTTATGTAATTCTGTATGATATTTAGTCTTTTAGATTCCCAAATTAATTGACAAACAATTATATCAATTGTTACTAATTTTAATTGAGTAATAGATTAATATGTTTTAAAATTATAATTTTTGTTGGTTTTATCTAATCTAAATCTTTAAATCCTAATTTATTTGTTTTATTTCTTTATTCTTGTTTTTTAAATCTAAAATATCCTAAAACCAAAATATATAAATAATAACTAAAAGAGAGACCTTTATTATAAGTGTATGCTTAGATTTTTTTGTTAGAGATAAAAAAGAAATTGTAAAGTTACTCAATTCCTTAAAGTCATAAATAAATAAAAAAATAAATAAATCAATAAAAAAATAAAGATAAGTAATAAATTCATGATTTTAGTGTTTTTTATATCTGTTTAAGTGAATTTAATAGATAGATGATATTAATGAAAAACAAAATTATATAAAATAATCTTTTGTCTATTTAAAAATAAATTTTCATAAATTTTAAAATTGCTATTCTATCAAATTTATTTTTTATTTTTTCAAAAGCCCTTATTAAAAATAGATATCTTTTTTTCTTTAAAACATCTTTAAAATATGATAATAAAAAAAAAATATAGTCTTTTAGATATAAATCTTGTTAAATTTACAATTATTCTAATTGTTTGTACATATGGATGAATAAAATGCATTTTCTTCAAAGAGTATTAATTTTTTTTATTTCTATAATGGTCATATTTTGTCTTAAAAATTGTCAAATAAAGAAATTTTTTTTGTGTTAGAATAAAAATGAAAATGGTGAAATTGTTGTTCAGAATATTTTAAAATTTTGACATTTTGAAATAAAGGTTAATTTTTAGCTTTAAGTAAACCTTAGTCCTCGTAGAATTCAGATTTTACATAGAACATTCCAAAGGTAATTTTAAAGGCTATTTATAATCAATCACTGTTTGATGATATCAATGCAAATCCTCAAGTTTTAAAATATTTGATTAAACTTTAATTGTATCCTAAAATTAATAAATATATATCAATTATTGAAGTATTAAATAAGTAGAAACAAGACAATGTTTAGTTCTCTCTAATTAAAATTAAGCAAAGTAATTAAGGTGATTGGCACTTAAAAGTAGATTTATAGGTTTGCTAGAGCTACATAAGGGAAAATTAAGGTTTAGAAAGAAAAGCTCTCTGATAAAATTCATATTGAAAAATTAAAAGAAGCTAGAGAGAATTTAATTGAAGAAAAGAATGAGTTTACTGCTCATAACAATGTTGCTTAAAATTATATTTTGAACTCTTAAAATCATGATAGGCTATTTGAAATATATGATCATTTTAAAGATTAGATGAATATTATTAACTACTCAACCTGTCTCCACTAAGCTATCAAACTTTAACAAAATAAATAATATAGTGAGCTTTTAGATAAATATGAACCTAAAATTAAAGAAATTTGCAAATTTTTAGAAAAAAATATGCAAAATATGAAAGGATTTACAGCTTCTAATTATTTATCCAACATAGTCAAATTAAAATTATGCACTCCTCATATCATAGAAAATATTTCAAATTTGATTGTAGATAATAACTGGCAGTTTAGCACAAAACAGACCTCATTTATACTTTGGTCAATGGCCCATTCAAATCTCAAAAACGATAGATATCTCAAGTATGCTGCAACAAATCTTATGGGAATAGTAATTTATTTTATATAAAAGAAAGATTAAAATTAAATTCAATATTATTTTAAATGCTGAATTGTATTATCGAAATTTTAAATAATTATTTTTAATTGCTTATTAACAGAAAAGCACTATTGATCCTGAAGATTTAGCAAATATATTCTGGAGTTTAGGAAAGTTAAAGTATATGGATGAAGACTTGACAATTTATTTAGAAGCTCAAATTTATAGAAACTCACAAAAATTTCCTATTAATGTAAAATTTATTAAACCAACTCACTTTTGTTGATGAAAATTCTAATTTTGTTGTAGCTTTTCAATAATTTAACTTTATAATTTTTATAAAAAAGTGTGTTAATATTGTCTTCACCAGTTATGAAAAGTTTTATAGAAAAAATCTAGAAGTCTTAGATGCTTTAGCAGGTAGGTACATGGATTTAGGGAAGCATTTAACATATAGAAACTTATCAAATTTACTTGTAAGTTGTAGCAATATGAATTATGTTAATAATCTTCTGTTAGAATATATTGAAAAATAAATTTTGAGAAGAATTAAGGCAAGCATAGTTGAAGAAAATTCAGATGCTTTTGATAACACTGGGTCTTCTATTTTAGAAAAATATGCTAAGCAATCTAATAGTTACTCTAATGAAGAGATGGAATTATTTACCAATATAATAAAATTAAATAAATCAGCTTCAAACCTGGAATAGTAAGATAGTAATATAAATAAAACATAAGATCAAAGTGTAGAAAACTAAGAGAAGCAACAATTAGATGAATAAAGTAAAGACATTGAAGAAGATGAAAATTTTGTAGAATAAGAAGATGATAGTTTTGAAGTTTTAGAAATCTCAACTGACTAAAAGGCTATCTAATAATTTTAAGAAGAATTTGAAGAGTAAAAGAATTATTTAGAAGTAAAAAAGAAAGAGAATTCTGAAATAATAGAAAACTACCGTATTAAATAGCATAAATATGAAAAAATAGGTAAATAATTATTAATTTCTACATTTCTATTAAAAGTGCTTTTTACTTACGTATCTCCACTAAATTTTCAAAAATTAATATCAATTTTTAACAAAAAGATGAACTTGATCCGAAGAATGCCACCATGATTCTTTTATCTTACTGTAAAATGAAAGTAGTTAAGCCTGAATTATTTGAAGTTTTGGAGGCTAATTTTTCAAATAAACTTGATTAGGCTACTCCTAAAGATGTTGCTACTTATAGTTATGCCCACTCTATGCTTTGCAATGAACTTTTAAGCCAATTTAATGAATCAAAGAAGAAATACTTAAAAAGATCATTAAATAACATAAAGTAAAATATATCTTGATTATGTATGATCAATATTTAAACAAAATTTAATTAAAATAGGAAATATAACCACTACTTTTATGAGATTGTTCTTCCTTTTGTAGAATTAAATATAGATAAGTACAGTTGCAAATAACTGTAAGTTATTTTTTCAAGTGCAAGTAAACCATAAATAAAAAAGAGAGCCATCTGTAGATAAATGGTATCTATTGGAATAAAATCTATCCCTATGTTGTAAAAAGAGTAGTTTAGCACTGAAGAAGAAAAAAATATATTCATATATAAGCATTTTAAGCTATTAACAAACTTTGCTTATTCCTAAGATCATAGAAGGTAATCTAATTTATTATTTTAGTAGTCTTTAGAGATATAAAATATTTTTTTATTTAAAGATAACTTATTTTGACATGCTATGATAATGGTATTAAAATTGATGACATTTATAGAAGATACTCTCATTTACTTGTTAACAATAATATTCAGAATTTATCTAATTAAGAGCCTACTGAAATACCCTTAGAAATAGAGTTTAAATAAAAACAGAGCTAGTTATAATAGGAGTAATAAGATTAAGACTTAAATAATTAAGAATTAGAACAATCTTAAGATAAAAATGAAGGATCTGCATCTGAGTAAGAAGGATAAGGAATATCATCTGATGAAGAAGATTAAAAAACTTATTAATTAAAAGAAAACAAGAAAGTTACAATTAAGAGTGTTTTTGATAAAAACTGATTAAATTTTACATTTTTAAAAAATAAACTAATTTATTTATTTTTCAATATTTAAAAATGATTTGTATTTTATTTTCTTCATTTGCCATTTATATTATTTTTATTATAGTCTCTTTCAAATTAAAAGATTTTTTTACAGTATATTCATTCTTTATTAAGTAAAATACCTAGCTACAATTTTTATATTTTATCAAAATTTTTATCTAAGTAAATTATTAAAAATTAAATATCTTTAAAGTAGCCACAACTTAGTTAGTCAATCTAAATTATTTCGCGCTTCATTTTATAAATAAGTTTTAGTTCAAATACAAAAAAATGATGGCCTTTACAGAAAGAGGATTTATATGGATAAAAACAATAGAAAATAAGAAAGCCAAACAAGATTCATTAAGCTAAGATAGCAAGATCTTAAACTAGAATGATAATTAAGAAATCAAATATGAATAAGTAGAAAAGATATTTGAGAATATATTTTTAATAAAGAAGGAGAGTTGGTCGTTGCAAATTGAAAAGTTTCTTATTGAAAAGTAAAGATAAAAAGACTAGAATAAAATTGATAATTTGAAAGTTATTAAAGAAAATAATGATTCAAACATCATCATAGAAATCAATAGCAAGCAAGAATAAGAAGGAGTATATTTTATTTTTATTTAGATTCAAAAGGTAAAATTAACTCTATTTAACAAAGAAGTAAGCATTGGAAAAGTTTTAATATCTTAGAACAACTTAAGAATTCATCGACATGCTTGTTTTTAATAAATCTATAAAAAGCGTAAAATATTTTAAATTTAGAAGCTTTGTTATCACTTTAATATAAAGAGTCCTTTGGGTATGCAAACTATTGAAGGAAGCACTTACGAATTTGGTGATTATATAATCAGGATAGGAAAAATAGCTAGATAAAAGAAAGTTAAAATATAAGTAAAAATAAAATATATTTTATATTTATTTTAAGTGTCTATATTTTACTAATAGATTGAATATACTCCAAGTAAATATGAAATTGGATAAAACTCAAATTTAGAAGATTATGCAAACAAAGTCATTAAACCAGTTCTTTAGCATCTATTTTAAAATTTAGATGAGTTCAAAGATATAAGAGATGGAATGTAAATTTTTATTCTAAATTATTAAAAGCTCTTTTATGATTAAAAATCATTTCATTTAAATCTCAAAAGCTCTGAAAAGGAGTTAGATGTTACTACTTAAGAGCCTAAGTACTATTAATTATCCAAAGAATTATAAGAAATTCCACATCCTTTCAAATCAGCTAGACTTTTTATAAAGAGTTACTTTATAGAAACTGTTACAAAATGATTTTTTTGGTTTTGTTTATTTTACTCTATATCTTCCATTGTATAAATAAATTATTTTAATTGAACTAAATGTACAAGTTTATATCATTTATTATGCTACTTAAATTTCAAACTTAAAATTGTTAGTTTTAGACTATTTTAAATGGATGGAATACTACTTACTATCAATATTAGAATTATGAATATACATTATATGCAAAATATAAACTAATATTGAGACAAATAACTATTAAATTAATTAATATTAATTACAGCTTATATTAAGCTAACTCATAAATAAATTTAAATGTCTGCTAATATAACTAACTGCTTTATATTTTTTTGAAATATATCCCATTTTAGATAAATAGAGAGAAAGAAAAAAGTAGCTTGCTTATTCTTTTCAAACCTTTTTCTTAGCAGCAGCTTCTTATTACTTTTTAATATTGAAGTTATAGACTCTAGATATATTAACTTCACAAGTAGTGATTTAATCTTTTAAGAAGTTACTATCTTCATCCTAGTTTTATAAGAATTATTTAATAAGTTTTATATTAAATAATAACTAATTTTAAATTAATTTTAATATTACGAAAGTATTATAATTTCCAGTTGCATTTTCAAGATTTTTTTTAAGGAGTTCCTTGGCTTCTTGATAAGAGAATTCAACCATAACATTAGCTCCCAACCATAAAGCTACCTTTTAAACTTCTTTTTTGACTTCAGCTTTAGTCCAAATTGTATCAGTCAAAAGGAAATCAACAGTCATATCTTCATCTAAAGATTAAAAAAGAAAATGTTAATAACGCAATTCAAGACTATTTAAACATTATATTACCTCTCTTTTCAAGGGTTGAAACAATTTCTAAAGCCTTTTCGATTTCAGGAATCTTTTATTACATACTTTCTTTCTACTTAAGGATTTATAATTCCATCATTTTGAACTTGCTGTTTTTATAAAATACATTTTAGTTAGCACTTTGCCCTATAAGATATGAATATCATTAATATTTACTTGTAAGTTTCTTGCAAGGCTTCCATAACCTTTTCAACTTAATATTTGGAACATAATTGTTCAACATTTTCCTATTTTTAATAAATTTTAGCTTAAGAATAAATAAACCTCTGTGATATTTAAATGAAATCTAATAGACTCATCTTTTAAAGATTTTTATTATGCTTACAATGAAAATAGCTTGAGGAATCTTACGAGGATTTAAGGAGTTATCAGTGGTAGTTAATTGAGGATAATCAGCCATTTTTACTTAATTACTAAATTAATTGATTTTTTTTATCACTTGTTTTTAATTTGAAAAGTTAATAAATTATTAAGATTCTATCTTATTATTTTTTATAAGCAAAATAATATTTGATTTATTTTATGAATTATTTGCAAATACTTAATTAATTATTTTTTAAAAATTTTTAAATTTAAGATATTTATTTTTCTGCAAATAAATGAAATACAAAAAATTAAATAAATTGGCTTGCATATACTAATCAACCAGCATAATAAATAAAAGTGAAGGAAAGATATTATAAATATATATTTTTTATCAAAAATATCTTTTAAACCTAATTATTAATTATATTTGTTTTATTTTATCATTAAATCAAACAAACAGCCAGGCAAACAATATTTATATACTCTCATTAAAAACAAACAATAAGCACCATCTTCAAAAAAAAAACCAAAAATAAATAATGACTAAAGATTTTCCAAAACAACAAAAATCATATTTAAATAAAAGTAAAATGAATTTTATTTTTGACTTAAATATTATTCATAATTATGTAAGCATAATTTTAATTTATATTTATACAACATGAAAAAACGTTTTAACTAAATAAATTAAAATTTAAAATCATATTAGATAACTTTCATTGTTTTCTAATATTGTAAGCCCAGTAACTTTAAGATTAACAAAATATTAATTTATTTTTATGATTATCATCAAATTTAATTACATAAAATAGTCTTTATTAACTCATTTGAAGCCATTTTTATAGCAAAAAAACTAAATATTTTTATTTCTCTTCAAAGCTAATCTCACTTAGAATTACACTTTTCTTGAATTTTTTGTACCTATTTTAAAATAAATAAATTAACTGCTGTGTGAAATTTTTAAAAAATTTATTACAATTATTTTCACTCTTTCTACTGCCTTTGGATTATCACCAGAAACATCATCTAATTTTATTTATTCGAATTCATTTCATTTTAATAATTTTAAATGCATTTACTTGCTGAATATGGAGATTTTATAGTAACTTATATATCAGATATGTAAATATTATCATTTTATATTTCAGCTGTAGAATAAGTTTTTTTTATATTGTTAAAGAATTTTATGTTCCACTCTATTTAACTTATGTTAGGTTTTTGCTATAATTACTCATAAACTTGTTCTTCCCTTCTTAGGACTTGGTCTACATCTAATTTTCGAGTTTCGATAATATTCTCAATTATATCCTATTTTTTGTAATTAAATATAAATCATTTTTGTAATTTCAAGTCATTTTTAAGGTTAGTTTACTTAAATATCTCTCTTCTAGCCAAATATTGATAATTCTTCAATATGATTTACATTGATCAACCTATAGTTGAATTTATTTGTCTGATGATTCTACTCCTCTATTATATATACCAAAAATAGAATTAAAAGAGATTCGCCAACACATTCAATTTTTATTAAACTCTAAACTAAAAGTTTTAAATGCATTTTTACTAAGTATCAATATTCCTGCTTGATGATTATAATGATAAATTTCCCCTATAAATGACTCATGATGCTCAATTTTAACTTAAACTTTACATCCTAATTTATGCAAAGATAAAATATTAAACTCCTCCTCATAGATTTATAATAAAATTGATTTAAACCTAAAATAGCAAGCTATTCTAAATCTTCTATTTTGTCTTCCATTTTATATTTATTCTTAAATTTTGAATTTATTACTTATAAATATTGTTAATTAGTTGTTTAAATATTAAAACAGAAGATTCCTCTTTCTAAATAAATATAAAAATTATATTTCATTCTTCAAAGCTTTTTATTGATACCATTTATGTCTAAAAATAAAATTATTCAAAATTAATTTTTTTTTTCATTTTAAAATATTTTTTCCCCTCCATCCCAATCAAAATCACTCCACTTAATATCTAATTAAAAAATCAAATTTTTATTTTTTATTAAAACATATTACAATAATTATTAACTATTCTAATTTTGTATGTTTGTATGTTACTGTTTAAACATAAAATACACTATGCTTTAAAATAATAATAATAATGAAATAAAATATAAGACTTATATTATTTTAATTTGTACCCATATTATCAGTCTCATGAAGAGGCTATCTGAGGTACTTGGCTTTCTTCTCTAAAACATTTAATGAGTTTTCTTTTTTATAATTATTTTATAGCAAATTAATTTGATTGGGAGATTCTTTTTTCTAGACCAAGTATTTTTTATATAGTACTTGTAAAATAAGTATTAATAGAATATCCTCAAGATTAATTCTTAATTAAAGGGTTATTCTAATTAAAGTATTAGCATCATATGTATAAGTTAGTAGGAGGATTTATACAACCCAAATTATAATTATCACTTAATTAATATTTGTAAGATTGAATAATTCATTATTTATTGAAAAAAAAGAAGAATTAAATGATTTTTTATCTTACTCAAGTTAAGATCGAGTAAAAATAATTTAAATTCATTTTTTTTTATTGAGATTTTTTCACAATTAAAATTAAAAGCTCATACTTCTGTAGTATTTGAATTCAAACAAAATCATTTTTTGAAGTTTTTATTTTTAATTTTACTTAAAAATTATTATGATTTTGTAGTCTTTTTTTGCCTAAAATTAGGAATAAATAGAATAATGGTAATTAAAATGAAATAGTCAATTTTATTTAAATTTAAAATTTGAAGAAAAGAATAGAAAAACAGATAAATTAAGTTTGAAAAATAAGGTTAAATGTAAATTTTTTTAGTAAGGATAGCTGATTAGATATTTTGGGCTATTAATTTGCTGAGCAGAAAAATATATTTTTCAAAAACCTTACTTTAATTTACATTAAATCATCAAAAATTTGCATAAAATCTTTTTTGATTTTGTTTAAGTATTTCGTTTAGAGAAAGAAAGGATATTTCTTTATTTAGTTGCTAAGGTTGATTGATTGATGTTTTTTGTGACTATTTTTGTATTGAATATTAATTAAATTTTGAGAAAATAAATTTTCTTAAAAATTGACTAATTCATCAGGTATCTATCTTATAATTAATAATTTATTTGCAAAATCTCTAATTGTTAAGCAATTTTTAAATAAATATCTTAGAAATAAAATAATTATAATAATATTATGGGCAACGAGTAATCTTAGTAGAAAGGAAAGAAGCCACCAACAAAAGTTCCTATAACAAAGATATAATTTGATTGCATGTGTATGAAGATTAAAGGTTATTTTGGCATTCATACTTCTAGAAAATAGGCAGAGGTTAATTAGAAATGTAAGGATCTCTTAAATTTGATGAGATCACCTCAACGTGATAGAGATACAGAATTACATAAAATGATTTCCATAGCTTAAGATAGAAACTACATCAAAGGTTTAGAAATGCTTAATCGTTATTGCGATATTTTACTTTCTCGTTCTTAGAGCATTTGCTAAAGCTAGTCAAATCCACAACAAATTAAAGAATTATTTCCCATGATAGATGGATTAGTATGGTCAACCTAGCATGTTAACCTGAAATCATTAGGCGAATTCACCACAGTAATAAAAAATTTCTTTGGTTCTGATGATTACTACACCTAAGTGTAAAGCTCTACATATGTTGATCCAGAGCTAAAAAAATGCTTCGAAATGCTACCTCAAAGTAGTTACTCTATAGATATCAACATTTTAGCAATTTTAATTTGTCAACAAGGATTAACCATGGAAGAAATTAACAAACCTGGTCATCCATTTTCATAAAACAATTAATAATTCTACTAAAACATTGGTGTAAATCTTAATCAATAAAACCAATAGCAAGCATAACCTAACTAACAAGTTTAACAATACCCTTAGTTCCCTCAACAATAAAATAACTAGTAAATCCCAAACGCTTATCCTAATTTTTATTAATAACCAAATTAGATGAACAATAATGCTTAACCACCTTATTAGAATATTCAATAGAACAATTATCCACCATAAAACTAAAATGCTCCTTATTAATAAATTTAGTAGCCAGCTTAAAGTAACTTTAAACAAATACCTGCTTAAAGTAATTTCTAGCAAAACCCTGCTGCCAACTTTTAGCAAAATCAAGGAGCTAATTTTTAATAATAACCAAATACTTAGTAATTTAACAATAACTATCCTCCTTAGAATCCTCTATATCCAAATGAGGCTCACCCATAAAATAACTATTAGGTCAACGTCTAATCTCCATCAAATTATTAATAGCCACAAGTTGATAAAAACGGTAATCCCATTCTCTTCCCTGTTGTGAATTCAGTTAATGTATTTGGTTAAAATTTTGTGAATTCTTATAACGACGTTTATAAATCTAATAACATAAATTAAGAAGATTATTCTTATCCTACATTTTCAAAATTATAAGATTCCTAAACTATTCCTTCATCTCATTAAGATGATTAATATATTTATGTTCCACCATCTCAACAAAATCAAATGATTTAAGGAAACAACTAAAATAATGGAAATAATTTAGTAGTACCCAGTGCAATTCAACCAGCAAATAAATTTGTTTCAAATAATCAAATAAACAATGGATAGCTTCCATAAAACTTCAAAGTTTAAAATGTTCTTGAATCAAGGGATATTCCATTTGCCAACTAAATCAACAATAACCTCAATAACATAAATCCTAATGGAGTTGATCTGAACCCAATTAAATAGCAAATTTAATAATAAGGAATGAATATGGGAGTAGTTTTGCCATAGCTGAATGTTGTTCCGAGCAACGAATTCAAATAATAAAATCAAAATCCCCTTTAACCATAATTAGAGCAATCAGAGGAACCTCAGAAAAAGAATTAAATAAAATATCCATCTTTAGGTAACAAGCAATCTAGTTTGGACAATGCTCACAATTAACAGATAAATAATATTTAAAATAATATCTAAAAGCAAAATTAGATTTTAACATAGAAATAACAAGAAGAATAAATGGCAAATGATTTATAAAGCAAGCTTTAAATGTTATAATTAGAACTTGAGCAATAATCAAAAGGAATTAATTCCTAAGTATAGAGTAACTCCTAAGTTTAGTAATAAAATAATAATCTTTATTACCCTGGCAACTCTAATCTTTAGTAGCAGTAGCAACAATTTTAACAATAAAATAATAACCCTTATTATCCAGGAAACTCAAATATTTAATAGTAATAATTCTAATAATAAAACAACTAACAATAAAATAACTAAAGTTAGAAAGATCCAAGTGATTATTATATAATCCAAGGATAAGACTAAAGCAATTAAAATTAACAAGAGACCTAGCCATATTTTAATTAAGCTACAAATAATTAGTAGATCTAGAATTAGAATATCCCTCCTTCTCCTGTAAACTTACAATTATAAAATTAGAACAGCAATGGAGGACAAAACGTTTAGAATCAGCAAACAAACAATATCCCTCCACAACAATTTGGTTTTGCTCAATAATAAAATTATATTGAAGGCCAATAAGCTATTAATTCTAATAACAATTAGGGAGGATTTCACAAGGCATAAACACTAAATAATTAATATTCAAAGATAAATCAGGTAGTTTATTAAAGTTATATGCCTAACCAAATAAATTAATAACAAAAATAAGAGGAAGTTCAAATAAATCCAATTTAGAATGTTAATAATTAACAAAATAAAGAAGAAAATATCTATTCACCTGTTAGCAACTTCGAATCAGGTAGAATATAAATTATGGATGTTAACCAAATCCTAAAAGAAATGAATATTGATGTATAAGATGAAAATATTAAAAAGATTATAACTCCACAAATACAAGAACCTGAATAAAATGACCAAGATTTTATGATGAGTAATATTATTAAGGAAGTAAATAATATGAGAAATACTGTTAATTTTAACTAAACAGACTTTTAAGACAAAGATGGTAGTTCTCATCCAGTTTTCTCAAAGTGAATATATACTCAGTTAATTTTAAATAAAAAATTCATTTATACCAAAATATTAATTTATTATTAGTTTCATGTTTATCAAAATTTTATTTGAATATTGAGCTTTAATTTTAAATTATTAAAAAATGTATTTATTCGAAATTTTAGTAAAATTATTTATTTATATTTTACAATTAAAAATATCTTAAGAAATTGAAAGTTTAAATTTTAATGAAACTTAATATTATTTTTTAAATTATTAAATATTTTTCGAAGAAAATACATAAGGACAATATTTACTTTCAAAAAGTTTAATTCTAAAAATTTAATCTGTATGTCAATTTTACATTTTAGAAAAGTATGGAAAAATCTTCAATGCAATGAGTTATATCAGATACTTTAAAATTCTAAATAAACATGAGGACTGTGTAAGAACTAGCATATACACTTAGATTTAGTCTAAGGCAGTAACCATGTTCTTAAGAGAAACCTTGGTTTTTCAAAAAAGTCATCAAAAAAAAATGTGTAAAATGAAAATTAATCAAATTGAAATGTCTATTTAATGTTAAACTTCTCATGTATAAAAAAATTTCATTTCTATTAATTTGAATTAAAATTTGTCTTAAATTAAAAAATTTTTTTTCTTTCTGTTCTTCAAAAACATAGAAATTGAATTTATAATTAATTTTGAATATTGAAATCTGAAAAATTTATTCATACAAAACTCAACTAAAAATTACAAAATCTTGATAATAGACCTTTTTCCATCAAAATTACTCCCTTTTTTATCTATTTTTCTCAGTTTTATTTTTGTTTTATTTACCATTTCTCATTTTAATTTTTTTAATTTAATTCATTTTTTAATTATTATTTGTTAAAAATTCATAACTTGGATATGTATTTGATTATTGGTAAATTTAAAATAATTTAATTTAATGAAATTTTTAATTGCGAACTGTAATTATTTTAAAATATTTTTTGATTTTATAATAACGATAGTAATAAATTGTAATATAAATAAATTGAATGAATTAGGCAAAGACTTTTAAATATTTTATAAAAAAGAATAAAAATGTGGAATTAAAAAATGTATTTTTAATTACAGGTTAGAGATTACATAAATCTAGAAACATAAATTAAATTAATCAAGATATTTAATTTATTAACAAAAATTGCCTTAGTAAAAAGAAAAAAACAGAAAAATCCTTGTTCCATCAAAAATGTGTTGAAAAAATAAAAGTAAATTAATACTTAATTATATCAGCTCTATATTTTAAAGTTAATTAAATATACAAAAATTAAAGAATTCAAAATTCATTTTTCATAAAGACTCAGCACTTTAAAAAAAACTAAGATACTATGACTGAAGATAATAAACAATAAAAAGAGTAAGAATTATAATAATCTATTACTTAGATAAATAATGATGAGTAATCTTCTTAAAATGTATCAGCTTAAAATGACCAAAAAAGTAGTGGTTTCAGCAATCTTAAAATGAATGATATACTAGACTTTGATTCAAATAATGAATTAAATTCTGAAAAGTCTGAGTTAAAGATTAAAGATATTTTAAATTTACACAAGAAAGAAAAGGAGGATTTAACTTAACTTCAAGATAGGTTAATGAAAGAGACAATTGCTTTGGGGCTTCATAAGAAGAAAGTACCTAATACTTCTTCTCAAAGTCTTTCAACAAATTAACAAGGAGAGGAAGCAGCAAATTAGTAAACCGAAAAAAAGGATGATTTACTCTATAAAAAATTGTAAAAAAAATGGGGTTTAGATAAAATCGATGAAACTGATGAAGAAAAGGCATTCATGAAAGATCTCTTAGATAAGGATACTAGAATAAATCCTGAAACTCTTTTCAATAAATCAAATTTACCATAATCTGAAAAAGAAGCTCGTGAAAAGTTTATTACTTAGCATAGTTACCAACCTACAAAAAGAAAGAATATTACAGAGTATAATTCACGTTATAGCCATGAAATAGATCCAATGATGTAAGGATCTCCTCTTGATTTAAAGACTGATGAAAATCCTAAAATTATGAGATATATGGATGAGTTTAGAGAATTTAGACCATAAATTAATATAGGTGAAAGATGGGGTTAGATTATCTAATAATCTACTATCTCTCGTATTCAATATGAATAATAAATAGCAAAGGGAGGTAATTTAGTATCATACATGGCCAAAACAGGAAAACTTGGTGTTGATTTATACTTTATCATTTTTGGTATCACTGGTCTATTTATCATACCTTATATGGTTTACTAACACCAAAAATAAAAAATAAATTATGTACAAAAAACAAAGAATATAAATCCTAAAACAGTTCCTGACTTTTACTATTCAGAGTATGATCTTGATGAAATATCAGTATAAAAGTCTTTCTACAACCAATATACAGATGAAATTATGGAAGAAAAAAATAAAAAGCTTAAAATGCATAAAGAAATTTAATAATTAACAAATATGCTTTTTTCTAACAAGTGAAGAAGAATTAATTTGTAATATCACTTTTTAGCCCTAAATTAGATACCAAGAAAAAATGGGTTTATCAAACTCTCTGCTTTTTGTATCTTTTGTTCAAATTTATTTAGGAATAATGCTTTATTAATTTACTACTTGTTCCCATCAAAATTAAATTTATTTTTATTAGATAATAGCATTTTTAATTTTTCCTCTTAACTTACTTAAATAAATACAATTCCATTCATTAAAATGTTTAATAAATATTTTTAATGAAAATATTCTTCTTATTTTCCTCAATTCAATAAGTCTGAATCAATTAAAATCATCTAAAAATAAAATTTTTATGCTTTATAAGTTTACTATGATTATTTGAAAATATAAATATAATTTTTATGGAGTAGCATAAAAACTCAATATGCTTTTATTTGGTGAATGATTCAATAACTTAGTAATTTAATTTTTTTTATTTTGTTTTATTTACTTAATTTCTCACATTTTTTGCTTCAACAAAATGATTAATAAATTTTATGATTATTTCTCATGAAACCCATTTTTTAAAATAATCTAGGTTGAATATTTTTAAAAATATGAAAATATTATTATATTAATACATTAAATTTATAAAGTAAAAAAGATAAATCTTTAGAATATTCATTAATTTTCTTATTTTAAAGATCATAAAAACCAAATAAATATAAAGATAAAATAAATAAGCATTTAAATTTAACAGCAAAGAAAGGAATAGTATATTTGATTTATAAAATAATTTTATTATTTACTAAATTATAGTTGTTATATCTTTCTAATAAAATATATTTTAAGAGTTTTTATTTCTAAAATTTTTTGTTTAGCATTTTTTAAAATTAAAGATGATTGATTGATTGACTTATTTTAGTGAACAATATCATTTCAATTTTATTAATTAACCTAGCCATTTGTAAATAAATCTTTATTTTAATCTAATAAGTAGTACTTCATGCCTAAACGAAGACCAATTTCTTAATAATCATAAGTAAATACTAAAGGACTTAATGGCCAAAGAAAAACACCTCTTTTGAATGTTAATAGCTATACAATTCTTCTGAAATATTTCATATTTATGTTGAATAGCTTATGATTAACTAAAATTTTGTAAACTCCTAATAAACCTAAATTGAAAAAAACTTGCTTTTTTAATTTGCTTTTCAGAAGCTTCTTTTCATCATCTTCTAACTTATTATATTAAACTACATTTTTGTATGCTGTTAATTCTATTTATGAAAGAGTCTATTTATTATAGTTTTTAACATCATTCAAAAGAGAACGAACAGGAGCAGTTTTATAAAACTAAATAGTTTACTAAATCTCTCTCAGTCTTTCTTATTTAACTGAATCTTAGAAAGTGAAATTATTATTATATTACTCTAAGGGATCCATTTTGTTGTTTTGTAAAATTATTTAATTGTTTTAAATTCTTTGATTTTATATACAATACTTTTGACTTTTTAACTTTATAAATATTTTTTATCTAAGTTCTATTTAGAATTTTCGTAAATGCTATCTATCTATCAATTTTATATTCCAGATGATTTATTAACTCAAGTAATATTTATTACAAATTAATTTTTTTTTATTAAAAATGTAGGCCGTAAATATAAAATATTTATTCTAATTGGTTTGATCAAAGTAACTTTAATAGAATATAAAACATAAAAAAACACACACATGAGATAAAAATATTATTTTCAGTCAATAATTTTACAGTAAACATTAGTGTAATAAACAAAAAGTAAAAACTTTTTGGGAAATATGCTTATTGTAAACCAGTAGAAGTAATATAGATATCTTTACAGGAATATATATTTTGCTATTTAAATTAAAAGATAGGTTGCAGTGTTATAAACTTTAAACTTTTTGGGACGACCAATAATCTGAAAATAAAGCTTTAATAAAAATCAAAGATCAACATATGTGTAGTAATATTTTTAACTAGGTTAATTAATACTTGTCTCTAATCTATCATTTATTTCTTCAATATCTAGGGATTCATCCTTTTTTTTATTATTTCCTTTTTTCTCCTCAATTATATTAACCAAGGATTAGATTGAAATGCAAAATGATTGTATGGAATGCTCTATGCTTTCTGTATTAAATTACTTCCTTTTAAGCTTAATTAAATCCTTAAATATTTACATTAAATGGATTAAAATGTAATTAATAAAGAAATAAGAAAATTTTTTTACATCAAACTAAATATTATTCAACTTCGAGAAGAAATGTGTGTGAAGATCTTTAAGCCCATTAATACATTTAAATATGTTACTTTCTAAATTTTATTCCTTTAGTTTTAAAAATTACATTTAATTAATTGGAGATATAAATAAAATTTTAAATTTACTTTTATTTTATTCATATTTTATATCTTTTAAATTTCAAAATTATCTATCTCTAAATTATCGATCTAGTAAACTTCTGCATTTTTTTTAAAGCTTTTCTAAAAAAATAGATCTTCTGAATTCACAGCATCTTATTTTCTGCTAAAGGTTTACTATTAATCCTCTTCTATTTCAAAATCAAATTTATTTTATAGTTTCAGTTCATTTAATTCTTTCTCTAATTCACTAACTTCTGATCTGAGTTAATTCAAATTACTTTAAAATATTTATTTTTCATATCTTAAATTCTCAGTGCTCTGTCTATTTATTAGTTTAATAAAAGAACGTTTATGGTAAATCTTAACATATAATTTATTTCATTAAACTTTGAAGCAATATTCAAATATATCATAGAATTGAAGGAATTAATTGATATTTTACTTAACATGAACACAAAATTAAAGAAGATCACTGTAATTAGTAGCTACTTTGCTTTTATTTTGTTAATGAAACTCAAAAAATTGGTTTTCTAACTAACTTATGATTGAACCATATTCCTTTTATTGCTCAATAATAGAATCAATTTCAATATTTTATATTCTCTTTTTTTCTAAATATTCTTCTCTTTTTGCATTTTACTACTCTTTTTTTTCATATTCCCTCATTTTAGATTCTAAGTCAATCAGTTTTTCTACTTAACTTTCATTATATTTTTTATTCTCCATATCCCTAGTCATTATACTTCGTCTTTTAAGCTCAACTTAGTTGTTTCTATGTTCTTAAACTAATTTATTCTTTTCATTGAAAAGAATTAATAAAATAAATTTTTTATTTAGCTTAGATTTCAAAGTTATTAACATAATAATTAGTATTTTATTTACAAATAGAGTATCAAGCTGCTTTGAATCAATAACAAGTTATTCCGTTTCTTTGTTTAAAAATCTACTTAAATGAGTAATCATTCTCAACAAATTAATATTTTCTTCTCTTTTAAGCATCATATCTTTGTATCTTACTTATTTCATATAATGCTTGGATGATAAATACATCTCTTGATCTTCAATCTTATTCTCAAACTCTTTAATCTCATTTTCTAGTTCACCAATTTAATTTTTTAAGTCATTAATTTCTTAAACTATTAAAGGATTTCTGATTTTGTTTTCTTACATTTTTAAGTTATTTAATTTAGAACTACTTTTTTTTAAAATAAAATTCAACTAATTATCCAGCTTCCTGCTTTCATTAACTTTTGACTATAGAATAGGAGCAAGCACATTCATTTACTTGCTATAATCTATTTTTTTGACTATATTTCTTAAGCGATTTTGATCATTCAATAGTTTCACTTCTTCAGGTAAAGATCTTTATAATAATTAATAAGTTAAATGTAAACATAGTAAAATATCTTGATTTAATTAGAACTAATATATGTTACTCTTATTTTTCTTATTAATCTAAACTCTCTAGTAAAATAGGGATATGCTAAAGGGTTACTGCTATATTTTAATAGGTTTCTGATCTTTTCATAGTACCTTTCCTTAAAATTCCATGCTCTACATTCCTTTTTTATTCTTTTGGGGTTTATTTTACTTTAAAATTTTCTAATTCAGATAAATCATCATCTTTCTCTTTTTAATCTCCTTAGAAAATAGAACTTTTAAATAATTTTTCAAGCCTCATAGAAGCACTCTAATACTAATTTTATATTGTTAGTATTTAAACATTTTTCAGATTTAAGTATTTACTGTTTTGATTGCAAAGTCTATTGGTTTTCTTGTTTTTAATATTTTTTATCTAAAGCTACCACTAGCAGCAGTAGAAATATTTCTAGTTGAATAATTATTCTGATTAAAAAACTAGCTACTATGACTCATGCTATTTACTTCAGCATTGTGGCTGATTTCAGTCAAAAAAGTATCTCTATTTTTTTTGAATTCTAACTGAAGAGATCGAGGAATTGAATCTATTTGTAAAAATAAAATTCAATATTTAATAATGCAACAAAGTTTTATAGGGTGTTAAAATATTTATTATGCAATGATTTAATTGACTAAAATATAAATGATATATCTAATACAGTACGAGTATGATTTAATCGTTTTGATTAAGATGTATAAATAGGTCTAATAGGAGTAATTGTTCTAGCAGAATGCAATTCATTTTATTAGTTTAGAGCTTAGTTGTTAATCTAAAAACTCATGTAATTGATAAAAAATATTGTAATTTAGGTATGATTCTTTAGTAAATGAATTAATTAGTGTTTGATCAAAATATTTATATGATAAAATGATCAAATAGTTTACTAAGAAATATCTATCATTAATTAAATGATCCTTAATTATTTACAGACCAATTAATTTAAAAAAAAAACAACCATAAATATGTTAATTTACAAACAAATGTTAATATTTTTTAAAATGGTTTTAGCTTTTCATTTGATCCATAAATATTTATGCTTACAAGTTTCTATTTTTGCTTTTTAAATATTATTGTGTAAATTTTACAGTTAATAGGCATATTTATTCTGAGTCAAATGTATATATTAAATGATAAAAATAAATAAAAAACTTCAAAGATTTTGTCAATTTATTTATTCAATTATAAACTAAAAACTTTTTTTTTTGAAATAAAATAACTACTCAAAAATTCTAAGAGCAAAAGTTATTTGAGACCATGAAATTAAACTTTGAAAAAGGACATAATTTGAAAGAAAAAGTTTTGAATATGATTAAGTATATTATTTTAATTATTTTTTGTAAAACTATGAGAGATGATATTTTGGGAATAAAAATTTAAAAATTAAAAAAATAAATAATGAATAATGAATAAAAATATTTGAAGCATTTATAAAAGAAGATGAAAAGTGTTAATGTAAAAATAAAAAATAATTATAGAAATTTTTTAGATATTTCCAATGAAAGAGATTTGATTTTCTAAATATATTCCAATCAAAATTAATAATAATCTTTCTTCACTTATATGAGACAAGTCTTATGTTGTTTTTTATTAATTATCTACTATCTTATTTTGAAATAGGTAAATACATTCTTGGATTTTATCTATAATATCTTAGTTGTTTTAAGTGAATAAATAATTAGTCCATAAGTTATTGTTTAGGCTCATAATTGTAATAACAATCGTATGTAATATCTACAAATTTTAAATTATGAGATTATCTAAATACAGTTCCAAGAATTAAAATGTAGGTGTTCGTGATAGGCTTCCAGTATTAAATTTTAACATTAATTTTTGTTATATTTTAACTTAATTTCATCATTAGTTATGTTGTAAATAGTAATTATGGCTCTATAAATTATTTATAATAAGTACCTATATAGTTTTCAATGAAAAAATTTTCTGTATTTTAAATTCTCTATCCTTGGATGTAGTTTTAATTTTCAATAAGCATTTGTATTTTAAAGAAGACAATATTTTTATTATTTGATATATATAACATTAAGTGATTTATTTACTCTTAGAGTGATAACCTTATCTATTTTATAGAGTCTTTTATATCTCTTTTTAATGTTGTATCATAATAACTAACATCCTAATATTTTTTTTCGAAAGTAATAAACTCAATATCTAGAAAGTTTATTAGCAAGGTTTATAGTTTATCAAAAAAATGCAAAGATTCAATTAAATATTATAATTATTCTGTTTGTCTTTATGAAAAAGTTTTAAATGGGATAATTAACTTTATCACATCATTGTTAATTTCGTCTCTATTAAATTCTATGATTTAATTTTTAAATAGAGAAATTGTTGTAATATACTTTAATGATTAAATTAGTCTTAAGAATTTATAATCATATCCTGTTTCAGAATTTATTGATAAACTTTAAAGTTATTTACACTTTTCTATCTTTCCTAGAAGATCATCTATTTTATCAACACTTAAAATATATTTCAATTTATCTGTCTAAATGTTAATAGTTAAGTTTTTTAAATTACTTAAATACTTAAATGTATTACTAAACAGTGAGAAATCTTCTTTCTATAAACTATGGTTAAAAAAAATATATAAAACTTCAAGTTTTAAAATGTTTTGCTGATCATAAACTTCAGTAAGCAGTTCTTCTTACTCTAAAAGTGGAATATTTAGATAAAGAGTTTTAATCCCTTTTATCTTTTTAAGAATTTATGATAGATTTACTGAAGGATTTAATTTCCTAAATTGTTTAGAAATCACTTCTAATTTTAAATAATCTAAGTTTTACAAGCTTGATAAATCTTAAATAAGCCCATAAAGAATATCCTAAATATCATCTTTTTAATTTACAAAAGACAACTTTAACTTTTTTATTAAGGGTAAGAGTGATAATTTTGAACTCAAATAATTGATTGATTAGCCATTTATTTCATTCTTTATTAATTTTATAGTCAAACTATTTAATTTAGTTAAGCTGGAAATACTGCTTGTTAGATTATCTAAACCTTCTTTTTCAATAGAATGATTATAAATTTTTATTGAAAATTTTTCTAAATTTAAGATTTAAGATAAGTGATGAGAAAATCTTGATATTCCAACAGAATTTATTTAGTTATCCTTGCAAACAATAATTTTAAGCTACTTTAACTCTTTTAAAAGTAACAAGCTTTGCGAAAATTCAATTAAACCTTCATTGTCTATTTTGTTATCTTTTTTAAAAGATACTGATAAAAATTGTAAATCTTTGATCAAAAAGAGTATCTTTCCTAATTTCTCACAGCCTTTAGGACCCAAATTGTAAAATTTTTTAAAAAAAGCTGAAAAAGATTTTTTTGAGAGTATTTTGGAAATTTTTGCAATTAACTATTTTGAAGGCTATTCTAAAAGGCAATCTTCAATTTTATTGATTGAAAAAATAAACTAACAGCTCCTGATCTTATTCATTTATATCTAAATTATTTTCAAAGTTTGGAATTTGAGACATTTTACTTTTCTAAATATTGTTTCTTAAATTTGTTTGATTAATTTAGATTATAAAATATGTATTTAAGCAATCTTTCTATAAACAAACATATTTAAAAGAATTTATAAAAGAAATTTTGTATTTTTATTTATAAATGAATATGAATATTCTTTTTATCTCTACTTACTCATCCTCTCAATCAATCAAAAACATTTTCAGATTATATATGCAGCTAATAAGGTAGTTACTAAGAAAATTTAAAGTAAGTGGTGTATCTATCTATGGTAATTGTAATTAAAACATAAAATAAGAAGTTGAAAAGTTCATTCATATTGACTGAAAAATTAGTAATTTATATCATTAGTAATGATGTTAGAGAATGAATTTTAATATTAGATAATCTTAATTTGGAAATTTTAAATTTTATGAATTATTTAAACAATTTAAATTCAAATTAATTTATTATCTTTTTTATTATAAGAAAATATAAATTACTTTAGTTATTTTACTTAGCGAGCATCTTTCTTTTTTAATAAAGTTTTTATGACCAAAAAATATATAATTATGATAAAATAATTATTTCGCACAGAAATATTTAGTTTACTTAAAAAAAATAAAATAAAAATAGTTTTCTAAAAATTTAAAATTAAAGGAAGATACATTAAGATACATGAAAAAAAATAATTTAAGTCACCATTCATAATCATCACCATCTTCTAGTTATCCAGAATATGAATCTTTTGAAATCTCATCATAATCTTTTTCAAGTGCAGCTAAAACTTCCCTTGATTCTTATAAATCTCCCTCACTTTAACCTTCTCCATAATGCCAGTGGACAAAAGCTCTCCTTGAGTGCATCAAATCAAATTTTGAACTAATAAACTAGATAGAATTTTATACATCTGAAGTATTAGATAAAACACATCCATCTAATGAAGAAGAGTACTATTTTTCTTCTGTAACTATTGGTATAGGTTTGAATGAGTTAACACCTAATAGAAAACCATTTTAACACCAATCAACAAATTTAATGTTTTTTTTACTTTTTAAATTGATTATTGACTAAATAGCTTAAGATGGTATAATATCTCCCCTAAGCATATATGAACAAGCCATATATAAATTACTATTAATTTTACTATCAACAAATTTAAAATCCTTTTGAAAAAGCTAATTAGTGATATTATTCACAGTTATTTTCTAGTTTACATATTAATTTGTATCAATCGAAGGATAATATGAAGGAATAACTAAATTTATTTTACGATATGGTACTAAATTTGTAATTAATTAATTAAGATCTATATTGAGGTCACCTTTAAATCTTATTGAGCTTGTGATTGATGAAGCCACTTGAGGAACTAATTGATTTATTTCTGAAAAAGAAGGTTGCTCAAAATCCAATTAATTTTCATATATTTTATATAATGCCTCATTCTAAAATATAATATTTAAACTTGATTCCTCAATCAAGCTACTTAAACTCATAGCTGAATTATAAAATGTAAATACTGAAGATTAATTTAAATTACAAGGAATCTGTTCAAAAAATATTATTGGTATTTTTAAACTAAAATCATTTCTAAGATGCTATAAAATTAAATTTCCTAATCCTGATGAAGCTCCCCCACTTGAAGTTGAGTATATCATAAAGCCATGTAAATTGCTACAGCTTTCAGCTACCTTACGTATTTAATTGATAGATTCCTCATATATAATTTTCCCTACAGTATAACAAGCTCTTGAAAAAAGCCCTCCAGTTCCCTCTTTACATGATATAAGATTATCAGGTTTGTAAAGTGATCTATAAACACCGTTTTTAATTTCATCTATTTCTTATGTCTCTAAATCAATAAAAATTGAAATAGGTGTTATTTATTAGAAAGCATTTTCTTAAAAAAATGACATGAAGTTTTCCTAATATTAAATATCTTCAGACTCATTTTTTTTACCAGATAAATCAACTTTATGTTCCTCACAAAAAAGTTTCCATACTTAATTACCAATTCGTATACCACACTAGCCTAAGCAAATGGTGATAATTTATTTCATTTATTAATCAACTTTTGAATATTTAATCAATTATCAAATTTATTTTTTGAGCCTGAGTTACATAATCAAATTAAGTTTTCAAACATAAATTAAAAAATATTCCGTTTTTAAATAATTAGTGTAAAAAGCATTTAAATAAATAACTCAGAAAATAAAACTTTTTCACCTAGATAAATTTTAATTGAAATAAAAATAATTTAGATATTTTAAACAATTTTTAAGTTTTACAATTAAACTTAAAAAAAATCAAATATTCAGAAAAATGTTGAAATTGTATTATTTTAAATTTATTAGCTAAAAAACTTTCTCTTTTATCATTAATTTAATTTAGATAAAGCGATTTAAAATATTTGTACATGAGTAAATAATATTAAATATTTTAATAAAATGAGTACAATCAACTACTAAAATAATTAACCTCAAAGAAAAAAATATTTTTTATATTTAAATAAATAAACTTAGATATTTTAAAACAATTAATAAGCTTTAAATACAATTTTACAAAAAAAAAAAAATCAAATTTTCATAAAAATGTTTTAAATTATTTTACTTTAAATTTATTTAAGTTCTCTTTTATCATGAGTTTAATTTAAATAAAATGATTTGAAATATTTGTTAAAATATTATTTAATCGAAATTTTTAAATACATGTACAACTAAATAATCATAAATATTTATTTCAAATAAAATATTAACTTTAGATTGATAGAATTTTTAATTTAAAAGTTAAAAAAAGTAATTTATAGAGAAATAATTTTATTTTCTAAGGTGACAAACAAATATTTTGGACTCTTCTTTGTATCTTTAGGAATTTCGTCAAAAATATTTACTCAATACAAAAAATTAAATGGATCAAAACTCTAGAATAAAATCTACGGAGTTTTTCTGATACAAAATAAATTATGTGAAATCTATTCAAAATAAGATTATGAAATTGAAAGATACTTACAGAAATTTATAAACAAAGGTTTGTAAATATGATTTGTTAATTTAAATTTGTAAAATATCATAAAATAATTAATTAACAGCTAGCTGTTTGCTATATTAATTAATTTTTGAAAAAAGCTATAAATTTACTAACAATTCTCAAAATTCAAAAATTTAGTTATTTTTTAGTAAATGAGACAATATAAAAATGTTAATTTAGTACCAGGTTCATTTTCGAACATAGCATCTTATTCTCCTATCTAACAGAATTAGTAACAAAAATCAGCTTTAGCTCGTAAAAACTCAGCATTAATGTCTGTTAGATAATCTTCTTCAAACAGAAATGGAGTTGAGTAAAGCACAAATTAAAGAGCTTACTAAGATTAAAATTAAACAAATAACACTAATAATTATGCTACACTCCTAAAATAAGAAGAAGATGATGAATTCTAGTTTATGAATGATCCAGATTATGCTATTACTAAAAAAGATTAAGGTAACTTTATGTATCAGGAGACATTTCGCACAAATAGCCAATTGAATAATCACAGTGATATATATTAATCAAAGAAATAAGCATCAAGTTAACATTCAACTGTTAGGTAATCATGCTCTTAATCAAATAAAGTTTAGAATGACAAAGAGCAGAATTTCAACAAAGAGAATATTTGCAATTACAACACATCTGAGAGCCAACTGAAAAAGAATAACTCTGCTGGTTGTTTGGGACTTAAATCGAAATAAAAATAATTCTACTCTAATGCATCTCAGTAGCCCGTATAATCTAATTATCATAGTTAAATAGCTAAAGAAAAATTTAAAAGTGAGTCAAATCCAAAAACTATTAAGAATGCATAAAATGATAACAAAGAAAATTCGCGCTCACCTAGCTATACTAAAATATAAGTAAAAAAGTAACAAGCAAGCCATTCAAGATCACCCTCTCCTATAAATACAAAACTTTAAGCCTTAACTGAAAAATCTGCATAAAATTACTCTACAAATACAAAATCTAACAAATAAATATCTTCTTAAATTACTGAAAAGCAAAATAATTAAAACAATAAAAGTTCGAACAAATCTTCTACATAAATTGGATCAGAAACTCCTAAAATAACCTAAAAATAGTAATAGTTTAATCTTGGCTATAGTCCCATACTAAAAATGGAGAAAGGAGAGCTTTGTAATAATTATAATGGAGAAGATGATGATGATGATGATAATGAAGGAGAAGAAAATAGTGAAATAGTAAATTTTAACAAATACTCTGCTAAAATGGCAAACAATATTATAGAAAACATCCTTGACAAAGACGATATTTATGAAAAAACAAGACAAGAAAACAAAACTTTTAAGGGTAAAATAAATTTGAAGATTTATATTAAATTTACAAATTTTTTTATAAAATAAAGAAAATATAAAAGAGTAAAGCAATCAAATATCCAGATTAGAATAACAAATAAAAATGTTTTAAACTTAGAACTAAGAGTTAAACAACAATTTATAAATAGAAAAGGAGAGATATTAACAGGAGTTAATTAAATTTTCTGAAAAGATATAAAGACTGAAGAACATATAGACTTTATATATGGAAGAAAAATAAAATAGTGAAAAAATTGAACAGAAACTGAATGAAAAATAAAATCTACTCTTAAGCCAACAAAGTAAACTTCATTAAATGGTTGATTGGATTTTCAAAACTTACTCTTGTTTAGTTGTAACAAAAACATCTCCTAATTTTGAATAAGGTGCTTTTACTTTTATTAATTTCTACAAGATATTAATCAATCAGTTATTATTTTTATATAAAAGATGATTTAGAATATATTTGGAGTTAAATGACCCATATAATTAGAATTTTAAGTGATGATATAATTGAATTACAACTAGAAAATAGTTTAAAGTAACTCTTGAAATAACCATTAAAATTAGTTAAAGAATCTTAAAACTGCTGCAATAATAATACTCATAATGATCAAAATATTTTAACAAACAGCAGTAGAGTGAATTAAAATGGAAGCAACAATAATAAATAAAATAATAGTCATTTAAGTAGTAATAACTCAAAGAGTAATAATACAGCTATCTAAAATAAAGAAAGCAAGTAAACTTAAAGAGATTAAAAGAAATAGGGTGAAGAACTTAGCTCTCGTTTACCCTATTTTGCTACTGAACCAGATGAATCTTTTATAGAGAAGACTTTAAAAAGAAATTTGTAAGGTGTAAATAAAAGCCACTAAACTTTGCATTAAAAAACAGATTCAAATACAGATGATACTTTACTTCCTCCATTTTATTCTTTTGAAAGGGCTTTTAATGGATATGAACAATAAAGTAATATACTCTAGATAAATGAAAAAGAAATAGAGTATGTTGCAGAGGAGAGCCAGCATTCTTAAATATTAAATGACTTAAAAGTGATAAACGAGTCTGAATAGACTTTAAAAAATTGCATTAAAAAGGAAATAAATATACAACAGTCAGTAGAAGTAAATGTAAAAAGATAGCTTAATTTTGAAAGTGAACAAAAGACAGATGAAAAGAAGAACTAAAAGGAAAAGATAAATTCTAATGAACATGACCAAAAGGAAAATTATGTGATTGCAATTTCTGATTTTGTTGCACAAACAGTAAAAATTTTGTTTGTTTAAATAATTAGTTTTGAATTTTCTTTTGATTTTTTTTAACATGTTTGATTTAATATAAATAGGATAAAGATATTTCATTTAAGAAAGGTGATAAAATTCAAATTGTTAAAAGAACTAAAGATGGGTGGTGGATTGGATTACTAAATAAAAACATTGGATACTTCCCATGCAACCATGTGAAAGAAGTGAAAAAGTGAAATTAGAAAATAAAGTGATAACAAAATAATTAAAAGTATAAATAAAAATTAAATAATGTAAATTAAATTAGAGAATATACCCATTATTAAAGATAACAATTTGTAACTAAATATTTATTATTTTATTTATTATTATAGTTAATATAAATTTAGAATAAAGAACCTCTTCTGCAAATTAATAAAAATCCTCATTTTTTTGTGGTTTCGATTGGTTTATTTAATGAGCTAATTTAGAATATTTAAATATTTTTTTTATACTATTCTATTTCTTCATTTTTCTTTAAAGTATTTCTTTTTTGCTTACATTTTATCCTAAAAGATTTTGTAAATTTTCTGATAAAAAATAAATAACTTCCTATTGCAAAACTATCAAATTCTCTATTTTAATGCTTAATTTGAGTTTATTAAAATTTTTTTAAAGTTTTTAAAATTATCCATTTTTTTTACCTTATTTATATTTACTTATTACTCAAGTTTTAAATTTTATTCTAATAGATTTTCAAAATAATATTATCTCAACAAATTACATCTTTTGTATATAAGTGACGAACTAATAATTATTTGTGGAGGTTTATTTGATATAGAGTAATGAGCATAATTTACACAAACACATTAAAATATAAGGGTTATTCAATGAAAAATATATGTAAGAAATTTATTTGTTCTAATATCAAAGATATAAATTGCTTAGATTATGATAAAAAATAAATAATTATTATAATTGTTGTCAGAAAAATAGTAATTAGATATTTCTTTGAATCATTTATTATATTAATTAACATGAGCACTAAAAACGGAGAAAAGAGTAAAGTTTAAGAACCTCCATAATAGATTTAGAAATAGCATCTTAATGAGGAAACTAAAGAAAATCCTAATCCAGAATTAAGATAATAAGAAACTAAATAAAACTAATATATTTATCAAGCTGCAAGCATATTTAAAGCATACAAGAATATTCGCTAAATAGTTCGTAGAACAATTATTTAGAGATCCTCTAGATTATCAGATCTCTATCAAGCAAACATATTCTTCAAAAGAGAAGATGGATAAATTACCAGGACTTATAAAGTGAGAGGAGCTGTTAATAAAATCTTAGCTCTCACACCTGAAGAAAAATAGTAAGGAGTTTACTGCTGCTCTGCTGGTAACTAAGGTAAATGAAATTTCAATTCAGTATCATATCTTTTATCACAATTTATTTAGACAAGAAAATTATAAAATTCATCTCTTAGCCATTTCTTTATGTTTTGATAATGAAAAAAGAATCAAAAAATGATTAGGATATTGAAAATATTTTAAAGTTTTATTTGAATTATTTATAAATAAAATATTCTAGGTGTTGCGATGGCATTTGCATGCAATTATTTGAAAGTAAAGGGTGTTATTTTTGTTCCTCAAACAACTCCTATTGATAAAATTCAAAGAATATAGGAATTTGGTAAGGAGTATATTCAGATTAAATAAGCTGGTTTATCATTACAAGATTGTGATTAGATTGGAACTAAATATGGAGAAGAAAACAAATTAATTTCAGTAAGACTTGATGAAAAAGATGTTATTGAAGGTTGCAGTGGAGTAGGAATAGAAATTTTAGAAGATTTTCCTTTGAAAGGAAAGATTGATTATGTAATTTTCCCTATTTCTTCAGGTACTTTAGGAGCAGGAATTTCTAGTTATTTCCATTAACTCTCACCTGAGACTAGTATTATTGGCATTAAACCTATTTTTTCTGAAAATGAGATGGTTTATGAAGATATGTAAAAGACTATGCAACTTGATTCTAAAAATACATTTAAAGTTATGGATGATTTACCGAATTATCAAGAATTAGAAATTCCAGAAGGTGAAGCTTATGATTAAGTTTTGTAATTATATAATAATGATGGAATCATATTAGAACCACACGGCGCCCTTGCACCAGCAAGCTTGAAACTTTTATAAGAAAAGTTAGTATCCCTCAAAGGTAAAAATATAGTTTGCATTTTAACTGGTAAAAATACTAGCATATCTCGTATGAATGATATAAAAATACTTGCCAATGTTTACTAGAAGAAAAATGTTTATATGCTTGTAGATTTTTTCCGTAAACCAGATGCTATTAAAGAATTCATGGTTTATTGTCTATCTCCTGAAGACGAAATTCTTCAAATAGAATACACTAAAAAGAATAATCGTGAAAAAGGGCCTGCTCTAGTAGGTATAGAGCTAGCAAATCCTGTAAATTATGATAAGCTTTTAACTAAAATGCAAGAAATGAAGATTTCTTACAAAATAATATAACCAAACGATGAATTATTCTAACTCAAGGTTTGAGGAATATGAATTAAATAGAATAAATATACATCAAATATTGTTTTATAATTATTGCATTTTAGTATTGCAAAAAATTGATCATTTAATCTTATAAATTTGTTTTGTTAATTTAATAAGAGTTTTTATTTTGTTAATTGATAAGAAGTATTTCATTAAATTCCAAAAAATGAATTTATATTTTAGTTTTTTTTATTAAAGATTTATGAGAAATGGGTTTTTTTAAGTATTATCAATGAAAATAATTTTAAGTAGTAATTTAAAGATAACTTTTGATTTCCAAATGTTTTTGTTAATTTTAAGATTTATTTCCTAATTCTTTTAAGTTTTAGATACACAGATAGATGAAATATAAATATATGGGTTTGAACTAAACTAAAACTTTTACTTTGTATTTTTAAACATAGATTTACAGAATTTTTTTTATTTAATTTTAAGCAACAAAAATATAATAAAATATACAAAATTGAAGAGAAAAGCTTTTTATTTATTTTAAGATTTCGATTCTAATTTCTTTATTTCTGGTTTCTTTTAGACATGGAGACTAGTATACAGAAAGAATAAATAATAACTCACAAGGGGAATCTAAGAGATCCTTGCATAAAGTTAAGAGGAATATCTGATTAAAGCTCTGAAGCTAATTTTTTGAGGCCTTGCTTTTATCCTTTATTTAATATTTTGAAATGAGTTAAAAAACGAATAATTTAAAATTGAAATCAGATAGAAACATAAATATTTTTTTTTGTTTATCTATCTATCTATTTCGTTTTTTATTTACTTGTATTGCATTTATAGAAGTAATATGCATTCCAAAAAGTGGCAAACAGAGAAAAGGCGCATACAGCAGACTAATTATTTTTTAAATTATACAGTTAATCTTGGTTATTTGAATTATATAAAGTATTTTACATCTCCAAGATCAAAGCCAATTACATTGATAACCAACAAAGTTGCCCATGAAAGAACTGCAATAATTTATAAACTCCAAAAAACATTAAAGTTAAAACTATTTATTTCATTTTAGTTAATCTTGCATTCAAAAACCCATTTAGTAGTATTATCGCTCTATTATTCACTCCACCATCTTAAACCTATCAACAATCTAATAATTTTAAAATAAAAAAATATAATTATTAATTAGATCTTAAATCAAAATGTCGTCTAAAAATTTTGCTTTATCTTTACCTTCCAGTAACATTTTTAACAACCCAAAAGTCGATAGCACTGAAAATAATAATTAAGTAGTGCACTTTCAAGGTATCCATAAAAATACTTAAAAGCAAGTGTGAAACAAGAGCAAGTGCCTTAAATAATAAATGAAAGAAACATGCTGTTGGGTGATTGCTTTTACTGAAATCTAACCTTTTCATAAGAGCTTACTCACCCTTTTCTGCAAAATTAGCTAACTACATATTATTCTAGTCTTACTACTACTTTTATAATTAGACTGCTGATTTAAGCATTGTTTAAGGATCAACATTTCCTTATTAGTGTTGCAATTATAAAAATTATGCAAAAGCATCTACATTCTCTTATGGAATATATTTTTATGAGTTTCTCAAAACTGCCATATTATCATTTGTTAACAAATTTGATTAATAAAAGTTATTCGCCTATCCAGTTAGCTAGTTAGCCATCTATTCAGACTTTGCATAAAAGTTTCCACCTTATAAATCTCCCATTAACTTTGAAAAATCCTAAATTTATATCCTTATATAATAAGATCAAATAGTTTTTATTTTTATAAAAATATTTATTGATAGAATATATCTTTGATTGTTTGAAATTGATTGATATTTTAAAAACATAATCAAAACCAAAAAAAACAAATAGATAGATAAATCTTATTTAATAAAGCATGCAGTAGCTTTTTGATAATCAAAGATTAATATTAGGTTAATTGGTAATAATGATAATATCAGTTACGAAGAAACCAAAGAGAGTAATCATAAATTTGTGGATAAATTTTCAAAATAATAAATTTATAATAAAGCAAAAAGCCATTCATAAAACTAAAAAAATACTAATTTACTTTTATTAACTTATAAAAAATTATGTGATGACAGTTTTAGAAATTATTATAAGGGAAAAATTAATTTTAAATAACAAGAGCATGAAGTATTGATTAAGTATTTTTAAATTATTAAAATTGATTACAATAAAAAATTATAAGGTATGATTTCTGAAATATATTTTAATTTAAAAGATGATAAAGTAATAGAAAACTATTAGAAATATAAGTATTTTGAAAGTTACTACTATTATAATTAAGTAGTTTGCTATTAAAAATTGAATAAGCTCTAGCATTCCATTTCTTATTCTAAAAAGTACCTTAAGATATATGAAGGAGAAATATGGTAAGAAAAATGAATGTACTTTAATAATTAAAAATTTTTTTATTTAATAGAAATGTTAAAAATGCTAAAAAATATTTAACAATAAATTAAAAGCTTATTATTTTGAGTTTATTTTTAAGTTTCTATTTATGTAATAAAAAAATTAAAGAAAAATTCTATTAATGCTGTAAATGATATGATTATTTTGTAATTTTAACAGAAATAAAATTTTTTAATTATTTAAGTTAAAAAATATTTTTTACTTGTCAAAAATAAAAATATTAATCACATTTTTTTGGCTTAAGACAATTGAATACTTATCTTAGTACTATTATTGATTGAATAAAAATAGTTTGATCCTAAAACTTTAATTTTTTTGATGATTAAGATTAAATATTCATTGTATGTAAAAATTAATTTATTTAAAATTTATAATTGAGTTTGTTAATTTGTGATCAATAAATACTGCATATTTTTGCTTTTTATCTATCTTCATTTGAATTAATATTTAATATTGTTTATTTGTTTATTTTTTTGATAACTATGAATTTTACAAATTTGAATGGAATAAATATTATAACCATAGTATTAGAAGAAATTTTGTGATCTATCAAAGTCCTTTAAATTTGAATTTAAATGATATATTCAGTTTATAATTGAATCCATTTATTTGTTAATTCAATTAAAATATCGCGTTTTTATTTGATTTAATAGAAATCTTTCTGTCATCTAATTAAAAAATCAAAATAAGCAAATAAATAAATAGATAGATAAATCAAATTTGTTTTGAAAGGTCTTTTTAGACACATGATAACTTAAATGATACCATAGAAAAAAGATTAAAAGCCTAGGCTTAGTTCATAGCAATTTGAAGAAGAGGAAAATCATTTAATGAATAGTATTTCAACTAGCTTACATGTAAAATATTTACATTTACATCATAATGAATTGATTAATTATTTAATGCATAGAATTTTAAGATAACGCTAACCCTTGGTAAAGGTGCAGGAAGCTGTGTTTTTTTAATTGAAGAATACAAATCTGGATCTCTCTATGTAAAATTAAAATTATAAAAAATAATTTTAAAATTTAATCCCAAATATAAATACCTAGGCTTTAAAAACTATAGCTAAATCATCATAATATTACTAAAATAATATCAATAGAATCAAAAATGAATACAGTGTAATTTTTACTTTATAATTCAAATGGCACAGCTAATTAGAAGTTAATTTTTTTATTAGTTACACTCATAATTAGATCACTAGAACATTGTTAGAATTTTAAAAAGATTTGAAGATAATGAATATGTGTATATGATGCTTGAATACTGTCCAGGAGGAAGTCTTTTTGATTATGTTAAGAGTAAAGGAAGGTAATAAAATAAATATAATGTTCTTCAAATTTTATTAAAGAACTCTACAGTAAATGTAATATTTTTTTAAATTGAAAATATTAGACTTAATGAAGATGAAGCAAGAGATATCTCTTATCAAATTGTTTAAGGTCTAGAATACTTGCATAAAAATAAAATTATTCATAGAGATTTAAAGCCTGGTAACATTTTACTTACAGGAAATAACAGCGTAAAAATTTGTGATTTTGGATTGGCTGTGAGAGTAAAAAATTATGAATCGGAGAGAGACACCTTTTGCGGAACTCCAAATTACATAGCTCCGTAAAATTTACAATTCCTTTAAATTTGAAAATAATTAATTGGATTACTTATCTTTAAAAAAAATAGAGAAATTTGTAGCAGGGAAAAATATGGCATATAATCTGATTGTTGGTCTTTTGGATGTATTCTTTATACAATAGCAACAGGAAGACCTCCTTTCGAAACAGTTAGCATATAGCAAACACTTAAAATGCTTTAGAAAAAGAACAAAGTAGAATATCCTTCACACTTATCAAAATCTTTAGTAGATCTTATTGATCATATACTAGATTGGGTAAATTAAATTACAATAATATTTTGATTAATAACTTTTACTAAAACTTAACTGACTTTTTTACGAAATTTAATTTAACATTATTTTTGACTTCACTTTTAAATTTGAATAGAATTAAGACTCAAGATACAATATCAGTTAAATAAAGAATCATCCTTTCTATAATAAATGTAAATAAAATCAAAATCAAAATGAGTATAAATTGTAAAATCCAATGACATTTGCTCCTCCTTAATAGTTTCAAATAGATCAGTCTACTAATATGAATAATATTAGCAATAAAATCCCTTAATAAGGACATATGAGATAAAGATCTAATTATTCAATGGATTCTTCTAACAATTCTAAGCATTTAATGTAAAACAAAGTAAATGAAAGTTAATAATTTATGGGTCTTGCTAATCACAATAATAAAATATAAGAAAATTATACTTTTTAAGAGAAATAGTAAAAAGAAAATCGAGTTTAAAGCAAAGAATAGCTTTTAATCAATGAAAATAAGGAAAACATTCATTCAAATATTCTTAATTCAATAAATATTCAATAAAAATCACAATAAACTTAGCAATAAAAATTAAATCCTATGCAACTTTAAAAATCTTATAATTCTTATTAAAAGAATGAGTAAAAGTAGGATTAATAATAATTGTACTAAATTGCTATTTAAGGGTTAAAAAAGGAAACTAGTGACTAAAGCATAGATAATAACAGAAATAAACAAATTATTTAAGAAATATAAAATATTGCATAAAATTCTTATTATAATCCACAAATATCTCTACCAAATAAATAATAATAATAATAATAATCTAATGATAATCTTTAGTAAAAGCCATAGAGTAAAACTATCTTAAATACTTTCTTAAACAAAGCCACAAAATCAAATTCTCTTCATTAATCATCTTCTACTACTCCCTCAAATAACTAATTAATTCTTAACTAAAATAATTTCTTTTAATCTTAAAAATCTTATAAAAATCCTATTGCTTAAATTTTAAATGGATTCACTAATGATGTTAAACCCTAATAAAACTAAATTATCCATCACTAAAAAAATAAGAGCTTTGATGTAAACGGAGTGATACCACCTTAGCCTCCTCGCCCTCGTGATGAATAAAAAAATTCACTTTCTATAAAAGGGATAGATTAAGAAATTAATTTAAAAAAACAAATCTCTTTAGACTAATAAAAAAACGAGTTTGCTGCTAAAATTCCAACTGGAAGTAATAAAATGTTTTCCCAATCTTCTAATAACATGGCTTGTATGTAAGATAACAACAATTCCAAAATCTAAAATATAAGAAAGAAAACTAGTTTACATTATCCTAATGAATAAATCAATATAAATAATACTTAAGATCTAACAAGTACAACCACAACATGCAAAAATAATATGTCATAAATAGTTGCATTTCCTTCTCCAACTAATTAATATTTTTTTTTATAAAATAATATAAATAATCAAAATAACACAAACTAAAATATTCAAAGATAAAAACCTTCTAAATCAACCCATCACAATGATAATACCCACACTTCTTTTGATATATCATAACTCAAATTAGATAGCTCTCAAATGAATAGTTTCTCAATAGAAAGGGATTTTTAAACTACAGCACAGTTTTCTTCAAAATCAAATGTAATTTAAACACCAACTAACATATCTATAAGTTAAAAACCTCCTAGCAATAAAAACTCTTAAACTTATAGAGATATAAATCCTCCATCATTTGCTCCAAATCAACAATCTTCTTCATAGTTTGTAAATTATTTTTTTTCATTTTATTTTTATTAAATAAAATAACTTAAATTTTTCAAAATACTAGAGGGCAAAAGGATCATCTAAAGAGTATATTAGAACTGAACCATGCGATGCTGATGTTCACTAAACTCCAAGATTGGAATGTTTAGAAACAGAAAATAATGGAGATACATCAACAGCTGCATGTTCTAAATATTCTATGAATACTACTAATAGAAGCTTTAATAAAGGTTTAAATACTTCTAAATCTTTTAGTAGCTTTATAGTAGATCAAAACAATGAGAATGATAAATCTACTAACAATATTCAAATAAATCAATAAACATCTAACTTAATAACTAGTTAAATTTCTCCTGTAAAAGTAGGAGATGATCTAGATGTCTCTAAAATTAAAACTAAAAATGGCTACATTGAAATAACAGCTGACCATTCTCTGCTAGTAGAATCTTGTAATGGTAGACTCCTTTTTAAAATATCTTAAGATGGATAAAAGGTAATATTAATCTATTACAAAATTTCATAATTTAAAAATTTTTATTCTTAAATTAATAGATTTAAATTAATAAATTAATTGATAAGCCTATGGAAAAACATTATACTCTCAATAATCTTCCAACAAAATACTATGCCTTATATGGATATGCAAAGCAAGTAATTAATGCTCTTAAAACAAAAAAAGTAATTTCAAAATTAGAAAATAAAGAGGGAATATTTATCTTATTAGAAAATAATTGCTTTGAGGCTTTATTTAAAACTGGCTATAAAATTTACTATAAAAACAAAAGTGGAACTATGAAAATTTAAGCTCCAGATAATAATATTTATGAAGTTTCTCTTGAAAAGAACTCAAAAGACTTTCCTATTGAAGTAAAAAGCATAACAACTAAATCTCTTAAGTACTATGAATATTTATTAAATCAGAATAAAGAATTCTAAAACATTTGAAAAAAAATAATCCTTTTGATAAAAGTTTATTTAAAAACAATTTTCCTAAAACAAAAATTATGTCTATTAATGCTATTTTCTTTGTAAAAATATAAATAATTAAATTATGTGTATCACATTTATGTTTATAAAAATAATGTATCCATTAAATTAATCAAGAGTTATTGCCATCAATAATAGTTATTTAAAATATTTTCTTATTTTTTATGATTGATTTAATAGATATTCATAGTATTTAAGAGATTTTGTTATTATGTTTTTTACTTCTAAATTACCTAATTTTGTGAAATAAAATGAAAAAAATTATAAAAAAAAATGACAAAATAGATAATTTCTGTTTTAAATTTTAACTAAAAATAACCTGTAAAAGGTTTATTAAAATGTTAATGATATAAATTTTTGATTTAATAATAAAAAGGATAGTATTTATACTAATATTTATAATTTCTATTAAAAATCAATAGGGTTTATTTCAATTATTAAAATACATATTTCTTAAAATAATTTATTTTTAATGGTGGTTTCCCATTTTAAAAATATTAATTGAAGATTTTAATTGATATTCTTAGAAAAATAATAGAAAAATAATTTTAAATAATGAAATTATTTAACACAAAAAGGTATTTTATTTACTATAATGTAATTTCAACTTAACTAAATAATAATAATTTATTTCTTTTTTGAAAATATTTTTACTCACTCAGTTAATAACTTAGATATTTTAATATGGGACATTACAAAGAGATGCTACGCAGACATTTATGGGAATTTTTTTTTCATTTTACTTATAAAATGGAAATTCTAATAATTCTTTTACATATCCTAATAGATATTATGTAAATTATTCTAATAACTATAATACCAAATATTCTAATAATCAAAAGTTTTAGGTTTTAAATATAAACGCACGTTCAAAGTCAATCCTTATGAATTTGAAAATAATTTTTAGATTAGAATCTATTTTATTTTTAAATTTGACATAAAAATAATACCTTATGTTAGTTTTTTAATATAAAAATCTTAATTTTCAATAAAATTAACTGCTAAATACTAACATTCCTCTCTCTGATCTGAATATAATTATATTAAAATATAAAAGAAATTTTGCTTTTATCATAAATTCTTGTTATTATCTTTAAATACTTAAAATCTAAAAATTTATAATAAATAATTAGATTAAAAATCTAAAAATCATAAAAAAAGTAAACATTGAAAAAGAAAGAAAAATATAATTCCATTAAATCATTAAATCTATTAAAATGGAAGATCAAACATAATAGAAAAGATAAGTTGATGTCAAACATAGCAAAAAGGATCAAATTCAAAATAAAAAAATTAATTAAAATAAATCATAGAATGATTAAAATATTTAGTAAGCTGAAAACATATTAAATTCACAAATAAATTAAGAGAATGAAAATAAATTAAATAATTAATAGAATGTTTTTGATAATGAGAAAACATTTTTGAAAAGAGAAAAGAAAATGTTTAATAGCCAAATAATAAATGAGAACAGTATGTAAGTGATTTTAAATGAATATGGACATGAACAAATTTAAAAAAGTAAAAATGAATCTAATAGTGAAATCAATTCAAAGAGTAATGAAAAATTAAATAAATCTAATAAAAGTAGCAAACATTAACAAAAAGAAGCTAATAAAATAGATGAATAAACGCTTGATTAAAAATTTGATAAAAGAGCCATTTTATAAGAATTAAAAGATAAGAAAAAGATAAATTAAAATTAAGAGTTAAAAAATTAATCATAGGAAATAATCAAACAAATTTTAGATAAGCATGCATTTAAATTATTCAATAAAGAATAGCCACTTTTAAAAAAAGCAGTGAAGCATCTCTAAGAAAATATATTATTTGATCCATTGTAAATATAATAAGAAGAATTTAGTGAAAAAAAAATTATAAAATAAAAACAATCAGATAGTGGATAAAACTCTATAAAAGACTAAATATGTCTATTTTAAGAAAATACTAATAAGTAAGGAGATCTAAATAATTTTAACTAATCTGATTAAAACTTATGTGTAAGTTAAAATTAAGTACTCTTAAACATTAATCAACCTAGTTCAGACTATTAAGAACTTGATTAAAGCATATTATAAGATAAAAATATAGATTCTCTGTCTTAAATTTTGGGAGAGGGAAAAAAAATAAAACAATTCATGGTATTAAATAATAAAAAATTTTTGGAATAAATCAAAATTAAGCTGAAAGAAAAAAATTATGAGATAATAAGATATATAGCTTCTGGTGGTGAAGCTGATATCTTCGAATGCTTTTATAATGATGAAAAATTCGCATTAAGGCTAGTCTTATGCAATGAGGAAACCGAAAAAGACATAGAAAAAGAATACTAAATAATCTCATCCATAAAGTAAAAATTAAATTTAACTAGTTACAAAGATATGATTAAGATTGAAATCCCCGATCCTGATAAGAAGAAATATCAGAAATTAATAATAATTAGATAAGAAATTTATCAATAATCACTTAAAAATTATCTCATTAGTAGCCAAAATAGCTTTTAAATTGATATTTTTATCTCTTTTGTATTTGATTTAATTCATGGCTTAATAGAACTTCGTAGTTTTAACATTTAGCATTTCGATATCAAGCCAGATAATATACTTATAGACAAAAATTATAAATTATATTATAATGATTTTGGTCTATGTAATAAACTAAAGAATGGTGAAAAGTTTATTCCAAAAGGATTTACCAAAAATTATTGCTCTGAAGAATAAAATACCTATTAGGAAATTGATAACTACCAATCTGATATTTTCTCTTTAGGGAAATTATTTGATGAGTTAATAAAACATTTCTTTAAGCACAACTAGTAGCTTAAGAAAGAGTCAGAAACATTTTTTAATAACTTTGATATATTAATAAAACAAATGACTAAAAAAGAACAATAAAATAGAATTAAATGTATTAATCTACTCTTAAACTTTACAAGTTATCTTAAAGATGTAAGACTTGAAAAAGAAGTATTATGTGAGTAAATTGATAAGATTTGTACAATAATAGATTTTTGCAAAGATTAGATAGAAATAATTGATAAAGATTTAGATTTTATCAATGAAATTTATCTTAATTATTCAATATGTTCTTTAAAGCTTAAATTATTCTATTATAAAATCGAAATTCCATATGATACAGATTTAAATATAGTAGACAATTTGATTTAAATGGCATCATAAAATCCTAATGGGTAGTTTCTAGGTGATCTCTATATAATAGGTTCATCCTATTTCTGTTAAGCAGAATATTATTAAGCCTTAAAGATTTTTACCTTGTGCTTTTAGATTGGCATCAAACATAGTACAGAATTTAATTTTTAGATGAATTTAGTTAATGGTATTGGATCATGCTATATTAGTTTAGGATTATATGAAGAAGCATTAGAATTATATCAAGCTACAATCACTCAAATAGAAGGAATAAATGATAATAAACTATTAAAGATTTTATGTTAAGCTTCAAATAATCTTGCAGAATGCAAATTAATAAATGGAAATCATAAAGAAGCTGAATATTTGTACAAATTGTGCTAAAAGAAATTATAAGAGATAGGAGATGTTAATAGTTACTTCTATTCCCAAATTTTAAATAATATTGCCACTTTTTAAAATGATTAATAGGATTATAAAGAGGCCTTATTAAATTACAAACATTCTTTAGAGATCAAAAGAAATTTACTAAAGAAAGAAATACATCCAAGTATTGCAATTACTTTAAATAATCTAGGCACATGCTATTTAGAAATATTTTAAATATCAATGTCAGGTGCACCCGAAAGTGATACTTTATCCTATTTGGAACATGTATTATAAAATAATCTAAATGAAAATTAATAATAGTCTGCATTTAATTTAGAAGTGTTACAATAAAAGCTTTTTGATTCAGCATTCAATAACATTTAATAAGCTGTAAAGATAATGGAATAAATTTATTATCAGAAAAGTGAATACTATCTTTCTTAATACTTGAATAATTTAGCCACTCTATATTCTATTAAAGGAAACTAAAAAGAATCTTATGATCTATATTTGAAATCTCTTGAAATGAAAAGATAAATGTAAGATCCTGATTTGTAATAAATTGCAATTGCATTATAAAATTTAGCTGACGAGCTTCTTTAATGGGGACGGTATAAAGAGGCTCAGGAATATTGTTTTTATTCAATTTAAATTCTAAAAGAAAATAAAATGGAAAAATTGGATATGTACATTTATGCTCTAAATTCTTATGGAAAAATTCTTGAGAAATTAAAAAGTGAAGAGGCAATAGATTACTATATTTAAGCCGTTTACTGTAAATTAGAAAATTAACATTAATTCAGTCATCTTCAATTAGACGAATTCATATAAGATGTAATTGACTATACTGACACTTTAGATTAAGTTTAAATTTAATCTTCATATGAAAAACTAGATGAATTTGTAGGTTTCTTACAAGACATTGGCTCATAAAAAGCATTTTCAAATAGAGTTATGCAAACTATTAAGCAAATAAATGATTAGAAAAAGGATAGAAAATATGGGTATATATCTGTTAAAAATTTAGAAGAATTATTAAAATGTTTTAAATGAAGCAATTAAGGGTTCTAAAATTTATTACAAAAGAGTAATATATAAACCCATATTAGTTTATATTTTCTATATTTTATAATTATTTTTAATATGTTCATTAATGAGATATAATTAATTTTTTCTTTGTAATTTTTAAAAGTTTTATTTCAAATAATTATGAAAAAAAAATAAAATAATTTTATTGAAGTTTAAAATTACGAAATCATAAATTTAATTTAATAATTTTCATTTAATTTTTTAAATAATCTGAACAATTTTACTCATTAATGAGTTTTCTTCAAGGAATTTCACAAAAAAAATTAAAAAATAATAATTTTGATTTTACTGTCATTATCCTATTAACCACAACATATTTTTTCAATTTTTTTTATTTAAATTAATTCAAAAAGTATGAATTGATATTATTTTAAAATTTTTTAAAAGTAATTTTGAAAATTAAATTATTCTAATTTAAGCAATTAATAATAAACTAAAAAACACTAAAATTTTAAAAATGTTTGTATTTAAATAATAATTTAATGAAAAATACTTCTCATTAACTGAATATTAGGCTTTATCTGAATAACTTCAATATTGCATTAAATTTTACTAATGTGATTTCTAAAGATTAAATTTTTTTATTTCTAAAAGCAATTTAATTTTATTTTCTTTTTATACTTGAATAACATTTACTGTATAAAAATCTTAAGAATTAAGAAAGATATTTACTTTTGATAAGAAATAGAATTTATGAAATAATTAAGAAAAGTAATAAAGATTTGGGAAAAAAAAGTAAAAATTAATTATTCGTTGAAAATAGATTCGTTGATCATAATTTTTATTCGTTAATTATTTTGATTAATTGATAAAACACAACATAAGCCCCAGTTTACCGAAAAAATAAACTAGAAGAAGCTAAACCATGAATAGGTCTCAAGAATTTTAGTCTCAAGTTTTTAAATCAGTAAAGATAAAAAGCAGAGTTATTTGATGCAAGGATTAGATAATGCAAGTATGTAGATTAGAAGAGATGGATTTACTCTTTTTGCCTATGATTGAAAGTATCCCTTCTATCCTTAAGTGAATGAAGATAGACTCCTTTAAAGTTATCTTGTCTCTACTCCTCCTTTTAATTAGCTAATCTTAATAGGATAAGATTACTATTCTTTATAAGTAGAATGTTATCGAAATCAAAAGCTTAAAGATTCTTTAATCGACTTGTCTAATGCTATTGAATTAATAATTTTTTTGCAATTAAATAGAGAAGAATTCTAAATGAAAGTTTTAATAGTTTTTAACAATGCCATTTAAGTTTTTAGTCAATTAAAAATAATCTTAACTAGATGCTCTAAGGAGCTTAAAAAAAATGTCATGAGGCTATAACGGTCAAATAAAAGAAATTACAAAAAAGCATAAGATCTTAAAGTTTTTAAATTGATCTTATCCCATTATGAAAGAATAATTTTTTAAGCCAAGTTGCAATTTATTCTTAATGGTTAAAGTTTCCAACCAAAAAATAAAAACTTTCAGAATTCTCACCATCCACTCTAAATCTAATTGCATTAAAATTTGAAAAGAGATAGCTGAAATCATTTTAGAATTAATGAGCTTAGATTAAAATAATATGAAGACTTTTAAAGGACATAAGCTTATTAAAGAAACAACCATTATTTCTAAAATATGAAAACTCTGAAAATCAAGACCTACTAACTTAAAAGATCTCATTCTTCTAATCTATAGAACTTTAAAACTAATACTTGCTAAAATAATATCAGCTTTTATACCGAGGCAGTTCGCCAGAATGTATAGAATGCTTACCTATCATGCCTTCATAACAGGGGTTCCGCATCTTGAAGTGAACCTTCAAGGTCGGGCTCTAGGTAAACTACTGACTGATTAAAATAAAACAGTCTGACACAGATACTTTCAGTAAATGATTTCAGTTTATTTAACAATACTGAAAGCTTAGTCATTAACAAAAACAAAAAAATATTATAAAAAAAACCATGTCTTATTTCCTTAGGTACCCTTCTACGCGAAGATATATGTTAAATTAATATAAATATGATTCTCTTCTTTAATTTAAAAACTAAACTAACCCTTTGTCAAAATTACAACAAAAAAATTGAGATTGAGAGCTATAATGAATGATGCGACTTTAAAGAGAAAGAGATAAATGAGAGATAAAAAAGAAAAAGAGAGAGAAAATAAAATAATATTAAAAAAGAAAGAAAGAAAAAAAAATAAAATAAAACATTTAAAGAGATTTTAGAAATAAAAAGAATTTATTAAAATAATATAAAAAACCATGAAAAAAAACTAATCAATATACATTGAAAAAAGTAATAAAATTAATAATAAATAATTAATCTGCAAAACTAAGAAAAATCTGTTAATATTTGAACAAACAAAAACATATAAATTAATTAATTAAGAAAAGACAGAAAATTTATGAAATACTTATCTAACACTAAAATTTAATTAAATCCCCACTCTTTTTCATCCATTATATTTAGAAAAATTTCTTTTTAATAATTTTCTTAGCAAAAGTTTCAAATATAACATCTTCTAATCATTATTATCTTACTACTCTTTTCCCTCTTTTATTCTAAAATTTTAATTCTTAATGATAAGAGTATTCATTTGTTGCTTATTTTATATAATTTATTTTCATTTCATTTATCCATTTATTAATATTAACGCCTTGTAAAAATTTATTATGTTCGGCAATTTAATTTCTTTATTTATACAGAGAAGACCATTTTTTAAATTTATGAAATAATATCTAATCTATTATAATTCAAGATATTTATAAATTCATTATATAATTTTATTCTTTTTTTATTTTGTTATTTTAAATTATCTTGTGATATGTTATAATTTTTAATTCTATATTTATAGTTTATTTTATGTTTAAAAGTTTTAAAATTAGAATGTTTAAATTTTAAATATATTTCCTTAAGAAAATAAATAGAATAAATAATTGTCAAGTATTTTAAGTAATTTAAATTTAAAATGAAAGTTAATTGTTTAAAGAAAATTTTTATCAAATATTATGGTAGAATAAAATTCTTTTTAGATAAAAAACATCCTTTAGCAACTAAAATGAATAGATTTGATGTAAAATTAAATAGCCTTTGTGAAATGAAATAAAATTTGTTTTGTTTACTAATTACCTGATTTGAATAAAGAATAATATTGAATTATTTTTGAAAAACTATCAAGGCTTAACTTACTAAGAATTAAGAAAATGAATTATAATAATTTATAACAAGAAAAATTAGAAAAATTAATTAGAAGAAAAATCTATAAAAAAAACGAAGATATTCTTAAACAACTAAAGAATTTTTATGTTTATAAAAATACAATTAAACTATTGTGTTTTTTAATTTATATAAAAATTCTATTTTATTATCTTAATAAAATGATGTCATATTACTTCTATAGTTTTGATAAATCTACCACTTAAAGTTTTTAATACCACTGATGATTATTTTACAATAACGAATTGAAATTTTTTATCGAAGAAACCAAATAATCATCAAACACAATGAAAGTAGAGTTCGAAATAAATAATATTGAACATAATAACTTTCAATTTAGAGAAGCAGTGGACAGATTTATAGTACAAATATAGAAAAAAAGAATATCTTCAACCCTTCTTCCTAACACATTTACTATATTAACTATTATGAAAATATTTTTTTAAACCAAATATAAGAATAGATGATAAATGCTGCTCCCTCATGAAGATACTAAGTTGAAAAAGAGATAAAAAAGATGAAAAAAATAAATAAATCCAAATTAAAAAAATGAAAATAAATAAAATTACAAATTAAAATAATGAATAAATAAATTAAAAATTTAAAAAAAAATAAGATAAATAAAACAAATTAAATAAATAATAAATAAAAAATATGTAATTCTGAAAAACATTTTATTAAAATCTATTTTTCATATATGAAATTTATTATTGAAAAAAAAATAAATCATAATAACTTACAAATTAGCTTAAAATATGTACAAGAATGAATTAGATAGCATGCTTCTTTTTAAAGATTTTATAAATTTAACTTGTATCTTAAGAGTGTGCATTAAAAATATCTGTCATTGACTTTTACTAAACCAATAATTTTAATATTATTCGTTTAAGGATATATTTTTTAGTTTAGGTGATAGATAGATTCTTTTTTATAAGGCTTTATCTTCATTAAACAGTTAGCAAAAGTAATTTTGTTAATGGAATTATATAAAAATGTGAAAAGCTCTTTAAAATACTTACTTCATTGTTCTGTCTTATTTCAAAAAAAATTAGATAAATTTAAAATAAAATTGCTAAATGATAAATATTTATTATTTAAAATTTTTAGAAGTAAACACAAAAAAGAAAAAAATTATCTTAACTAAAATGATTTATTGATTTTATGGATTATTATTTTTTTAGTTTTTATACATCTAAATATATCCTTCTTACTTGAATAAAATTGGATATTTTTTTAAAGCTTTATGAATTTTATTATTTTTTGTATTAGTTCTTTTTACTTGCAATTTTGATATTAAACATATTTTACAAAACTAATTAATTTTTTAATTTTTTTAATACAATATCATATCACACCATAGAGATTCTTCTTATTTTCAATTTATATATCAAACATTTATTTTAAGAAATAAATTATTTAACAAATAATTGCTGGGTAATTAGTTAGGATTGTTTATTTATCTTTAATTTATGTTTTTTTGATCTAATTGATCTTTTGATATTTTCCATAATAATTTATTTATTTAGCTTTCAAGGTTTGTAGAATAAATCATTAATTAATTTTTAGATTTTCAAAAATTTGAAGCGGTGGAAAGAAGAGGAAGTAAATAAAAATTTAATTAAAAAAAAATTAGTATCTTTGAACAAAATAAATAAACCAACAAAACTCTAAAAATGACAAACAATAAAAACAAACAAATGAAACATATTCATAATTCTTAAACCATTTTTAATACCAGGTGTGTGGTATTGACAATATATGACGCTCCCATAAGTTTTTTAAAGAATTATTTTCCAAGAAATTTATGAATATGTTTCATTTCTTTCCCGGCTTAGATCAAGTTTTTTATCAATCGCAAGATAAACTTAGCTCAAGACTTAATAATTAAGTTGGTATTATTAAAAAGCTAAATTACGTTTATCTCCCGGAATTCCCTCTTATACCGCATCTTCTATTACCCTGCTTCAAATATATAAAAAGTATTGTTTTATAGCTAGGCACAACAGAAGATTGAGAATGGTAGAGTAGCAGCAAGAACCTTAAAGACTTAAAGAAAAAGAGAAAAAGAAATAAAATAAAAAGATATTTTGAAATTTAAAAAATAAGAAAATAAATAAGAAAGAAGAAATATTAAAATTAGAAAATAAATTAAACAAATAAGAAAAAAATAAAAAATAAATCTTATAGATAAGAAAAAACAAATAAAACAAAAGCATAAAATAAGAAAAACAAAACAAGATAGTATAAATACTATTTATTTTAAATTTTTTAGTTCTTAATTTGTAATTAAGTTTCTAATATACCTTCTAAATTTTAAATATAAAAAATAATTAATATCACCTAGATAAGTTTTTATAAAAATAATTTATAAAAATAGAAAATAATAATTGATTGAATAGAATATGCAAATTTTTTGGTTCAAATACTAAGTTAAGTAATATAAATTTTAATGGTAACTTCAGATTAGAAAATATTTTTTATGTGATTGTCCAACACAACTATTTCATATAATTTTCAAACCATATTTACTAAAATAATAATTTAACTAATACTTTATCCATTAAGAAAATCTTAAAAAGAAAAAACTATCAGCTTGAATTTAATAATGCGTCAATTACAGATTGAGGATTAAAAAAATGTATATCAATCATAATAATAAACTTTTTTAATAAGAATTTAACTTTTTGCTATTTTCATAAACAGAAGATTATCAAATTTAATAAAAAAATTTTGTAATGATCATAAATTCAAAATTTTATTTAGATACTTTTTTGAAAGATAACAGATTATTGAAGGAAAAAAAAGTCTTAATAAGTAATTTAAGGATATGGAGAAAAAATAAATTATTTATTTATTAATGTTATTTTAATACTATTATTTTTAGTAAAATAAGAAATACAATTAAATTTAGAAAATATTAAAAAATTTATTCAATAAAGACTATGATTAATTTTATTAAGAAAATTTTTGGTTAAAAATAAATATTTATTTGTACACAAATAATATGTTAAATTATTTTTGATAAATAAATATTTTAATTAATTATTTTATTTTTTGTTTTAGAAAATTTAAATCTTTTTTATCTTTAGAACAGACTCAATCTAATTTGTAAGGACTGTTTAGTTGTGTTTTAATTTTAGTTGAATTATTTATTGGAGAATATGCTAATTACAACTAAGGTGGAAGAGGTTAGACTGGTATTATTTAAGGAGCTATCTATGGTTATTATATTTGAGGAGAGTATGTGGCATACATGTTAGGAGCTGTGGGTATAGCTTAATATGAAAATTAATTTGGGATAAAATTATTACATAGTAAACATGGAGACACTATTTATCCATAACTTTAAAAAGTACCCTTACAAATTTTGCAGAAAACTAGGTATCTATTTTAAATAATTTATTATGGCTATTAAATTTAAGGAGGGTATGGAATACGCTATCCACCATAAATTAAATTAGCATGAGGCCATTACTATTAAGCATAGTCAAGGTACATTGGCTGATTAGCTATTTACTATTGTTATTAAACTGGATTGGCTATAATTCTTATTCTAAGAGAAAACATTTTTTCATCACTTGAAATTTTAATTTCCAAAGCTTTTTTAATAGATTTTTGTAAAGATTAATCATCATCGATGTCTATATTATCATCAATGTTCTTTATTTTAAAGGTATATTTACCCTATTAGAAATTAAGTTAGATAAATCTCATAAAATCAGTGTAACTAATATCTTTAGAAACTTTAAATTTATCTCCTAAAGTTGTGTTCAAATCTACAGGAATGATTTCTATAAATTTAACTTCAATCATTACATTTATAGGTATGTTATCAATTGAAGAAATTTAATATATTTTATAAATTTCATAGTTAAACTAATCTATTAGTTAATTTTGTTAAAATGGATAAATAAATATTACTTGAATGATAAATAAATTTTACTGTTCAATCTTGAAATAAGGGATTCTATAATAATGTTATTTTTGCATGTAGTTTGAAAGTGATTCATTAAATCTAATATAATATAAACAAATCTATGAGAAATACTTTTAGAGTTAACTGAAATCTCAATCTTCTAATTGATAGTCATGGAGCAGAAAGATTTATTATCAAAGTACATCTAAAAAATATTGTGTAAACTCTTAAAGAATGATTCTTTTAAAAAAGTTTCAAATTTATTATTCTTGTTATTCAAAGCTACCTGGTAGATTATTGAAATATAGTCTATAAAAAAATCAAAACTTAGGAATGGATTTTCATAATTACAAATGTCATTTAGTGAATCAAGCTTAAATGAAGTAAAACTATCTAAAACAACTTTATTTATCTTTTCTAATAATCCATTTTCTAACATACCTCTTTTTTAAGAAAAAGATTATTTAAAAATTTAATCTTCAAAATGAAAAATTAAATCTATGAATAATTCTAAACTAAAATTTAATTCAATAATGCCAAATTTTTTGAGATTAATATGATAACATGTGAAATTAAAATTTGTTGAATTAAAAAATAATAATTTACATCAAGACAAATTCTTTCTAACCTTCTGCAATAATTCGAAATATCCTCATTATAAACATATTTTCTTCATCATTGTATTTACTTTTGATTAATGTATTTATCAAATGAGAATGGAGTGTTTCCTTAGTTATTCAATATTAAAATTTAATTTTATAAAAATATAATTTGAATTATTTACAATGATCATTCCAGAATTTATGAGTGATTTTATTATATTTAGACAAAACATTCTAAAAGAAGAATCTTATTTTTATAATTCGAAATAAATAATATCTAATCTAGATTAAGTTAAAAATTTCAGCTTTAACTTTTCCTCATTGGAGATAATAATATTCTTAAAAATATTTAACACTCTAGTTTATATATCTTCGTTATCTATCCTAGTTTCATTTTATGAGTTATTTAATTTTTATTTTCAAATTAGAATTTACTTGAATAAATTATCTATCTGCTCAAAGGTTTTGTCAATATCAGTTGGAAGGTAATTAAGTAAAAATAGAGAGTTATTGATAATATCAATACCATTAAACAAGATTTCTGAAAAGTAAGGATGATTTTAAACATTTAAATTTATAAAATTCTGTCCAAAGAAGAGAAGCTATTAAGCTAGGAGTTTTGGAGCAGCATAATTCACTGTTTTCGATTTTTCAATCAATTCTTACAAGGATATTTCTAGGATAATATATGAGACCAAGCATAAGGAGAATTGGTCTATTAAAGATAAATTCTAAGCTTAATAAGATAAAAAATCAGTGTTTTCAATAAGATATTTTCTAAACCTAGAATGATATTTACAAAGAAACAATAGAATCTACATCGATTCTTATCTAATAACTTATTTTTATTTCATTTCCATTTCTAATGTTAAAAGAAATTCCTCTTCGTTTTCTTATGGAGTTTGCTAAATTAGTTAGATTTCGAGTTAATCAATCTGGCAATTAAAAATTAGATTAGTAACAAAATTGTATGTAAATAGCTAAGGGTAATTTTCTAAAAACTAGACTACGAATTTTTCTCCATTAAAATTAGCATTGTTAACATGACCACTGCATAAGATAAGTCTGAGTATTTAAATCAAAAATGTATATTCTATATTATTTTGATTTTAGAATTCACCAATTTTAGCCATTAATAAATTAAAAAAATCAAAATCACTCATTTTTTGATAAACTATATTCATAAAATCTGCAATATTGTTCATATCTTTTAAATCCATACTAAGAAGCTAATAAGATAATATTTTTGAAATAGTCTAAAGATTGCTTTCATTAGTATCAATAACCCAATTAAGAGCTAAATTTTCTAAAATCAGGGTAATTTGTTGCATAGAATCAAATATTTAGCTAGATAAAATCTTCTAATATAATATAAAATGCAAATTAAGATTAATTTAATTTCATAAATAGTTTAAATTTTACTTTGTTATCTAGAGGTTGAAGATGCAATTTATGGATAAATTCTACAATAACATTAAGAGATTATTTTTTATGTATATAATCTGATATTTGGTTATTCAAAGGATGTTAGTTTGACATAAAAATATTTGCGATGACAACTTATAAAACTTTAATCTCAGATTATAATTAAAAGGGCATCTTATAAACTATTTCCCCAATAGTTTCGCGTAATTTAATTGCAATAGCTTAGTTAAATGATTCTTTATTTAGCATCCCTATTTTTAGTCCATCTAACATCTGTAAGATATTATAGGCTTTTTATCCATCTAAAGTAGCTTTTTAAAAATAGAATTGTTAAAATATTATATTTATACAAGAGAATTAAGTTAATTTCTCATTTACTTTAATAAACTGACCTAGCAAATGTGATAACAGTATCAACAGTAATTATTTAGGTCTATAAATCATGTTCATGATTTCCTTTTTATTTATCATTTTCTATTCTTTATAAAATCCAAAATATTTTTGATGTTTCTGGTAAAATTCTCTGTGCTAAAAATAAAAGCTAGCTTTGTTCATATAATTATAAGTTAGATTCGGTCATTTTATGATTTTTATATTTTATTGAAATAAATTTTTGATAAAGAAGTAATAATTAATTAATTTACAAAGAAACTACTATCAATAATGTTGTATGTATAATTTCTAATTAAATTTGAAATTAAAAAAATTTGATGATAATCAAATCAATCTTTAAATGAATCAAATATATTTCTAATAATTTGTTTGCAATGACAAAAAGAAAGGTAGATATGTTAGAATAACTCTGTATAAAATATTAAATACCTACAAATAAAATAATGTAATATTTTTTACTAAAATAAATAGGACATATGTATTTACAAATTTGAAATCACATTTTTCATCATTTTTCTTTTCTTTAAAAAGGAAAAATTAACATAAATTAATTGAAATGTATTTTCATTTAGATATGCCTAATTCTTCTTTAAGTTTTTTAGATACTGCAGCACACTCTCTCTTTCTAGGTACTGGATTTCTAAGTCCTGGTAGTTCATATTTCTTTCAAATAATTTATTTAATATAAAAAAATTAAAAAAATTGTTTACGACATATTTATCTAACATAGCTATTAACTTTCTTGGTTCTAAATTATTGTATATTTCTTATCTGTTGTTTCCTTCTAAATAATCAGCAGGTTTCCTATCAAGAAAGAGGAATAAAAATGTGTCTAATTCTGTTAAGCAATCAGTTAAATCTACAAACAGTTTATTTATTAATATTTTTAAAATTTTAATAATAATTTTACCTGGATATTATCTAAACTCTGATTTACACATATCTAATATGGCTAATAAATCTGTTCTGAGATTAATTAAACCAACTATGTTATAACTCTTTAAATCTTCAACTAAAAAATTCATAATTAAGCTATTTATTTATTTCACAGATAGACATAAAATGGTATAAATTTAATTAAAATTTATCATTTTTAAAGATTAAATTGTAATCATAATCTGCATAATAAGCTCATGAATGAAATCTTAACAGCTCTTATTTTTTTGAGTTGGTTACCAATTTACTCTACTATATCTTCCAATACAATCTGATATTTTTATATTCATGATCTTAATCATTTCATCAATACATTTATTATTAATCTAATCTATTAAAATGGAGCAAGTAAATTTTTGGCTTGGGGAAACATGCAATTAGGATTCAATTTATTTGATGTAAAACTTAGTAGATTTTTTCAAATATTCCAAATTTAAGGTCATTTATCCAAACTAAATTTCAGTTTTCACTTCATGAAAAATGTATTCTTCAAAAATAGATGCAAACTATTATTCGTAAAGATAGACATGTTTAAATTTAAAGGATTAAAATGAAAGTAATTAATTAATTTACTGTTCTGTATAAGACATCAAGTTATGAGTAAATTAATGAATCATACTCACAAACACCCTTTAAAAATATAATGCTATCTTCTATAAACTATTTTAAATAAAATATAAGTTTGGATTTGTTTATTTACTTTAGGTATTAACTTTATTAATGAGAAGAGCCATTTCTTATAAAATTAAAGTAAAAGGAAGATGCATTTGATTTTAATTGTTTTAATCATTTTAAAAAACATCAAATATTCTGCAAAATATCTCTATCAAAAATTAATATTTTATTAAAATATTTATTTAGATTTTAAAAAATAAACATACCATAGTCATCTTAATTTTATACAACGATTTCAGAAAAACTACAGTTAACTAGTCTCTCTGTATGATTTAATTTAATATTTGCAATAATGGTGTTAGTGTATTATAGAAGTGTATCCTTGATAACTTGAAAATTTTTTTATTTAATTTAAATAAATTTAAAAAATGTTTTATTTACTCTTCATAAGTGAAATTGAAGCACTTTCTAAACCGATTTTATATAAGATATTAGAAAATAACACTATCTCATTCTTAGAAGGAATGTACTCGCTTTCTTCACTAAGGTTGCAAAAGTAAGACTAATTAAATTATAAAATAATTTAATTATGACAGAACAAAAGAAAATTAAGTACTTACTTTCAACTTCTTTTCAATATATTTCATTCCTTCAACCCACATTGCTTACAAATTACTTGCTTCTTTTAAAACACCTTCAATCTCTTTTTCTACCACAAAAAAGCCAACAAATTATTCCAAGAATTCCCTAAATTATCTTGAATCTTTTTCATAAAAACTATTTTATTAATATGTTTAATTGTTAGAAAAAATTATACTTTTGACTTTATCACCTTCACTGATTTCCAATAAAAGTCTAATTCTATTTTACTTAAATGTTTCAATAAACAGTTTTTTCTCATTCATCATTTCATATATACTTTGAGGTTGCTTCAGCTAAAAAAAGTCTAAGGGAGAATCTGTTTTCCATTCTCTCCCAAGATTTTTAGTTAGATTCATATTATTGATTTTTGACGTTCTTGATGCCCTAGAAAAATCAGCTTTTTAAAATGGAATAGCACCAGGAAGATTATTAAGACTTTCTATGATGCTTAGTTTAGTAGTTCTTTTGGGATCATTATTATATATTGAATTAGATACTCTATAATTATTATAGCTGGTACGATTTAGTTAATATACACTCTATCTATTAATATTGCTTTCCCTTTTAAAAAAACTTTAGTTATCTCGAGCTGCTGAGAATTTTTAGTTTGTAAATCTATCTTATCCAGTAAAATTTTCTTATATCTATACTTTAATAATGTTCTCCATTTGAGTAAAGTGGCTTTGTCCAAATTCTTTTTACTTTTCTTTAGAATATTTCATCCAATCTCTTATCATTTCTTCTAATGATCTAATAAAAAAAAATTGAGTATACCTTAAATATAAATATACTTTTGTATTTACACATGTATTTTAGTGTTAATCATAGGTATAATTTAGTTGACTAAAGAGTTAAAAATTGGAATTATTTAATTCTCTGAATAATTAGAGTCCTATATTTTTTTCAACTAAATGAGATTTCTCATGCATGCTTAAAACTTCTTCAACTTGAGGTTGTCAATAGATTTTTATATTAAGTCAACCACTTCTTTTGTAGAGTGAAGTAGTTTTAGAGTGCTATCAATATTCTTTAATAAAGTCTCCTTTTGCTTAATTTCTAGCTTATCATATTAATTTTATTTTCTGCAAATCTAAATATTTTCATTCAAATTTATTATTATTTATTGCTTGCTCTTAATATTTTCCTTACATCTAATTCATTTTCAAATTGCTTCATTTATTCTTATAACCCTAAAATTTGTTGTTTCATAGAATAGAATTTAGAAAAATTGCGGACTAACTCATCAGCTTTCTTGAAGCACATATCCTTAATAAATAGATTAAATAGGGTCTATTATTCAAAAAAGACTGAATATTTTAATAATAATTACTTTAATTTATTCTTCTTAAGTTTGTTGGGTAATTTACAACTCATCTAAATAATCATCTGCCTAATTATTAACACCATTTGAATGCTATTATGATGCTAACATTATCAAAAATAATTACTGTATTGTGAATAATGACATGCTTAACATTGTAAACTAATCCCTCATCTTCCTGCTAATCTAAGTTACTTTAAGGAACAACAATATCTATTCTACTTAATAAGCTACTTTAATTTTATAATGATGCCGCCATTTAATGTTTGCTAATAAAAAACTTAATCAAGGGATATTGATAGGAATGATAGGAGAAGAAATATTTATCAAAAAATAAATAATTTTTGCTGATTTTTAAAAATTCTATGAGAATATTATATTGATCAAGAAATTAATTAACTAGTAAAAATCAATTAAATCTAAAATAAATAAAATTAAAAAGAAAGTTTTTCATTAGTCATTTAATACCAATCTTTTAATTGTTTTTGTTTACTTTCTGGTAGGATATCATATCAAAATTACATATTAAAAATTGTAATTTGTTAATAAATCCAGTTAATCTTTACAAAGTAACTAAATCAAGTTTAAAACTATTAAACATTATAAACAATAACACGTTCAAAGTTAGCAATAAAGCAAGGATAGTCATTTAATAAGATACTACTAATATTAAGATAGATGGAGAGAGATGAAGAATATGAGCGTAATAAATAGATTATTTAAAGTTTATCTAACTTGAATTTACTAATTTTAGTATGACTAAGTTCTATAATAATTATATTTAAATACTTAATGTTGTTGAAATCAAAATAAGCAAAACATTTTATAATATAAAAAGACATCCATTTAGCTGAGATGAAAGATATTAAAAATTAGATTAGAAAAAATAGAGACAATTATATGGGTAATTCATTTTCATTTTATCTAGAATTTTTTTTCACTTGATTCTTCTACTTCTAAATTATTAAATAATTTTTAAATTCCTATTAAAAGGTGAGAAAGTATTTAAACGTTTAACAGATCCTTAGTCATATAAAAATGATAGCAAATGTCATTTATGCTAAAAAAAGCTTAAGGATGACTAGAATAAGCATTGGTATGTTAATTAGTATTTATGTAATTTTAAAATTTATTTTATTTTACATTCGGATAGTAAATTTTGTGGAAAAAATGTTTGTGAAGAATGCTCTCCAAAAAAGAGAGCTAACCCATAAAGATAAGATCAATTTGTACGTATTTGCGATAAGTGTGATATGCTCTATTTGAGAATTCTTCTTGTAGGAGATTAAAATAGCTAACAAAAATAAGTAAAGAAATAAATATAAGAGGAAGAGGAAGAGCTCTAAAGATAGAAAAAAAAATTGCTTGATAAATAGTCAGAACTATCATATGTATAAAGAGAGGTAATTAATTATTAAGGTCTAATTGGTAAAATATTATTAAAAGACTAATATTAACAATTTAATACTGATTATGATTATTAATTTCTCTTATTAATAATCTTTCAAACTCAAAAAATTATTTGATTGCAAATTGACTATATTTACATAAAAATAATTCTAAGTTTTGATAGATTTTTAATCTGAAATTAACTTCATTTTTATAGAAAGAACCTTTATTTTAAAAATTATCCAATTTATAAAAATAGTATACAATAAACAAGAGAGACCTTGATGAAAAAATAGATGATTTGCAAGTAAAAATAGATAGGAACTAAGAAAAAATAGATTAGTTTTTAAATCAAGTTAATAATATAAATGGTGAAAGAAGAGAATTATTTTAGAGAATTAAAGATCTTGAGGAAAAATAGACTGAATAACTTGATAAAATAAACTCTTAGTAACTAATAAATCTTGATTACCTTTCTTTATTTTATTACTATATTACTTCAATGAGCTTATTAAATAATTATTTTTAAAAATAAAGGTTGTTTGAAAAAAGTGAACTAACAAAATAAGAAAAGCTTTTAGATATTTAAAAAGAAAAATTAACAGATTATTTAGCATAATAGAACTCATAAATAACTCATAAAAATTTAAAAAAGAAAAACTTAGATTCTGTTTTGTTGAGAGGTAAAAACGATTCGTAGTTTAGAGAGAGTGATTACAATGTATTTTAAGAAACCCCAAATACTCCAATTGATTAGTACTTAAACTTTTAAAATGCAAAACGTTCCAGTAATAATAGTATGGAAATAAAATCAAATAAAACTGGTAAAAGTAATAAATGATTTGAAAATTGAGTTTATTTTATTAAATGAACTAACAAAGAAATATAAAAACTAAAGTATAATTATAATAAATTTTATCTAAATTACTATAAACAAATAACAAAATAGCATACACTAAGTAATATATAATTTTTATTTAGTATGTATTAATATCTAACAATATCTTATTAGTTTCTTTGTAATTTGAAAAGATATATTTCTTTTTTTTTAATGTATTAACTTAGCTTTTTTATAAATTATCCTTTTTGGATAATATTTTTTATGGAAATCTTTAATTAAAAAAAAAGGTTTTTTAAAATGAAAAAGTAATGTTTCTTGTCAATAAATTAGAAAAAATAAAATCTTTCTTTTGAATCAGAAAGTTTGTTGTGTTTTTAATTATTTAATTAAAAATTTTAACTTGAATTTATGTTTGAACAATAGAACACATATATTTTTGTAAATTGGAAAATTTTTTCTTATTTATTGAGTATATTTCTTATTTTTGAAATAGTAACAAGTTAAGCTTTTAAATTTAGTTGCTTCTAGTATTGGCTTAACAAAAATAAAAAGATATAAAAATTTAATCAATTTTTTAGATTCTTTTAAGACAATTTCAGTATTTCATTTCTCATTGTACTTCAAATATTTTATTATTTTTTTTTGATAGGAAAGATTCTTAAAATCATTATGACTCCATAAATACACGATTAAATGTGTAAATTTGTTTATGATCAATCATTTAATTAAAATAAATAATTGATTTTCGATTTAAGTATTAATTATACTTCTTTATCAAATAATTTAATATTTTTTGATAGATGACTAAAACCTATCTCAATTTTTCTTTTTTTTATTCATTTTTAAAAAAACCTTGTATTTATACAAAATATTTAATAAAAGACAAGTAAAATAGATAAAAACAATTTTATCTGTCCTCTTTATTCTTTTATTAAAATTGTATGATTTTATAAATATATGCAAAAATATCAAAACCCTGGACAAAGACATTGTAATTATTGTTGTCCATCAGGAAGATTATAGATTGTTGGAACACAACCAGTACAAACCATCTTGAATACACTACTGTCAGGTGGAAGCAAGTTTAAGTCAATATATTAAGGCTTAGTAGGGTTTTAAGCTATACTACAACCTCTATCTACAAAATTACCATAAAAATCAGGTGGTAAACCATTCAAACTAGAAAGGAGATTTGATAAAATAGCTCTAAAATGACCATTATCATCTCTTTCATATCTAACTTCAAAAATTACTCCAGCTGCATCAGCCATACTGCCAGAGCTGCAAATGCTTATTGAAGTATCGTAGGGTAAACCAATAGAACATTAAGATGCTTCTTTCATCATAAATTAGTCTCTTACTTAATAAATTTAACCACTTGCTCCAGGTAACCTTCCTAATCCAGAAACAGTATAAGCTGGTCTAGGTGCATTATTTTGGATCCTTCTTTCTTCTCTAACCTAGGCTTAATAACTTTGTTGCCTTTATCTTATACTTTCAATTCTATTGTTAATTGCTTGATTCAAGTTTGCTCTAACTTATGGGTTAGCACTAAAGTTGTCCCATGAAATAAATCTATTGATTTTCAACAAAGCAGGATTTGAGCTGATAGTACTTTCCCAGTTTGCAACATCTTCTGGATTACCACCACATTTATGATCAATAGAAACCATTCTTCTAGCTAAGAAATATCCATCAACAGGGTTTCCAACTAGTTCATTATAGAGAGCTTAAATAACTTGATCAGCCGATAAACCCCCAGTAAAAGAAGGAGTGTAATAAACATAGTCCTTGAAAAGTGTTTACTTTTCAATCATACCACCTATATAAGTATCAACTGCAACATGAGTTCCCCAAGAATTTAAAAATTCATTGTAGATATCATGTTAGAAGTCTTCAGGTAAGGAGTCAATTGCTCTTTGAGCGAATCTATTAAGCTTTAAATAATCGGATTTGAAAGCCAATCTTACAACATTTTTCAATAGTTGTGAAATTGAAGTTTCTTGGTTTCCTTTGAAGAATCTTTCAAAAACATCATTTAAATCCTTTGATTGACTATATTCACCGCCCAACCATTGACCTCTTTGAATAGCATCAAGCCATATGTTAGTTAATTCGAATTCATTCTTGAAAATCTTGATGTCAGCATCTAAGTTAACCTATTCGACTTATGTTTCATCAGCAAGGACAAACTAGCGACCAGAATAAGGATCTGTATAAATTTATCCTTCGTTTGAGTGAGTAAGCTAAATAGCAGGGAGCTTTAATTCACCTGTAGAAATATCAAAAGAAGCACCAACACATGAAAGCATTCTTTATAAACCTGATTAAAGTTATCTCTTTTAAGATAAAAAGATAGGAGCCTAATAAGGACAGTAAGTTCCGTGATAGCCAAGGTAACGACACAACTCTTAGACAGCTTCATCAATAATGCTAGATTGAAGTAGCCTATTTTAATATTTTTTAGGAAAGGATGAAGAGCTATTTCCAAGATCAGATGATTGAGTTTAGCATTGAGCTAATTAATATTAATAGTAATTATGTTAAGAAAATAATTATGACAGGCATTTTTGATAATGTTATCTTCTTTTTCTTTTTTTTATTAATTAAATTAGTTAATTTATTTATTATTTGATTACAATATCTAATTTTAATTTACTATCTTGAGGTATTATACTCTTTTTTATTTGCGTCTCTCAATTAATTTTGATTGATTGAATAATATTGAATATCTTTGAAATTTATAAATCTCAAAATTATTATATTAAACAAACATATCAACTTTGGTAGGTAGAAGCTAATTCATATAAAATGCAGAATCCATAATAAAACTTATCTAAAATCACATTCAATGACTTAAAATCGAATTAAAAATCTCTTTTAGAAAAAGCATAAGAATTGAAGTCAAAACAAGTTGATTAATATATAGAAGGTATATATCAATATTAATGATTATTTATATCAAGCAGATAGAAATTATTTTAATGCAAAAAAAAGAATGATGCAAAAGCCTAAAATTTATGCATTTTTAAACAAAAAAAGATGAGGAAATAGATATAGAGGATCCAGAACTGGACAACATGAATTTTATGACTGTAGTTAAAAATACTGCCTTGGGTGGACTCATTGAAAAGAGGGAATAATTCAAAGAAAAAGTCAAAACGACGTAACAAATATATTACATTAGCAATCAATCAGAAGCTTTAACTAAATTAGATGGAGAATACCAAAGAGTTACAGAACCGTTAATTAAAGAGAGATACTTAAAGTGTTAAAAAAGCATAATGTTCTTATGGAAGGTCAAAATACACCCCCTCCTATTTAATCATTTGAAGTAAGATATTTGTTTGGCTTGTAGGATATTTTAATTTCTTGTAATTAAAATAAAGGAAATGAGACTTCCTAAGAAAATAATAGGAGTTTTAAAAGAAAAAAAAGTTAGAAAGCCAACAGCTATTTAAATGGTAGGACTGCCAACAGTGTATTAAATTTATTATTTATCATCTTACTTTTAATTCTAAATAAAAATTTCCATACAGATTGCTTGGTAGAGATATGATAGGAATAGCTCCTACTGGGTAAGGTAAAACAATAGTTTTCTTATTACCAGCTTTGATTATGGCTATAGAGTAAGAGATGAATATGCCATTATTCAGAAATGAAGGTCCTTTAGCTATTATTATAGTCCCATCAGTAATATTTTTAAAGCTTTATCATAAATATTGAACTATAAAAAAAATACTTTATAGCACGAACTTGCAATTTAAACATATGACCTAGCCTGCTATTATAGTCAAAAGCTCTAAGAAGTAGGATATCCTTAAATCAGATGTTGCTTAAGTATAGGAGGTATGGATATGATTTAACAAATAGCTTAAGCTAGAGAAGGCGTTCATTTGGTAATTAAAAATAAATTTACTGAGAAAATATATTTGAATAGAATTAAAAAAAATAATTTGAATTACATCAATGTTATCAAAATTTAGTGAGTTGATTGAATAATATAGAAAATTATATAATTAGAAAAATTCAAGCTTAGAAATTTCATTTATTTTTAGATAGATTCTGATTAAATTTATTACACGAAATATAATCTAACTTAAATTTTTCTTTAAAGATGGTAGGAACACCAGGTAGAACATCTGACATGGTTGACAAAGGGAAGTTTAATATGAATCTTTGCAGATATATAGTTTTGGATGAAGCTGATAGATTGCTAGATATGATATTCGAAAAAGAAATTAGAAACATTATAGATCATATACCCGTAAGAAATTTAAATGACTTTATTTAAAAAATTAACCAGAGAAAAAAAAGAAAAAAAGCAGTAAATAAATTAAAGATGCTCTCTCTTAAAATTATTTATTCCTCCAATTTATTTGAATAATTATTTAATTTTACCTTTTGTAAGGTATATAGGGTGCCAGACAAACTTTATTATTTTCATCAACTATGCCCAAAAAAGTCTAAGATTTTGCAAAACAAGCCTTGATTGATCCTGTCATTATCAATATAGGAAGAGCTGGCTAAGTAAATTTGAATGTAATCTAAGAAGTCGAATATGTGAAATAAGAAGAAAAATTGCAACAATTGATTTCATGCTTGCAAAAAACAAAACCACCTGTTCTTATCTTTTGTGACAAATCAAATGATGTAGATGACATTCATGAGTATTTACTATTAAAAGGAATCGATGTTACTTCACTTCATGGAGGAAAAAGTAAATATATAAGTGTTTTTTCCTATTGCTTATAATATAATTTGCTATTTTATTAGAATAGGAAGAAAGAACAAAAGCGATGAAGGAATTTTAATAGAGTTAGAAAGATGTTTTGGTTGCAACTGATATTGGTGCTAAAGGTTTAGATTTTCCTAACGTTTAGCATGTAATTAACTTCGATATGCCAAAAGAAGTAATTTTAAAGATTCAATATAGAAATCACTGTAATTAAATTTTTAAATTAATTAATTAACTAGATCGAAAGTTATGTTCACAGAATCGGAAGAACTGGAAGACAGGGTAAAACGGGGAGAGCAACTACTTTTGTAAACAAGCAATAAGATGAAAATATATTAAGTGATTTAAAGATGCTTTTAATAGAAGCTAAATAGCCTATCCCACATTTCTTAAAGTAAATCACTCACGATAGCTAGAGTGGTGGGTGTGGATTTTGTGGTGGTTTAGGTCATACTATTCATAATTGCAATAAACTAGAACAGTAAAAGATGAAGGCTCTGACTGTTAGTGCCTAATAAAGCTCCAAAGAAGAGCTAAAATAATATCTACCTGACTAACACCCATTAAAAGTAAGCATCTAATAAACTAAGAAAGATTGATTAAGCATCTATTATTTAGTTTTTTAAAAAAAAAGAGACGTTTTTAAATAATTATTAAGGTTACAAATACCATTGTAAACTTCATTAAAAAAGTATATTTGTGTGAATTTATTTTGTTGGAAGTAAATTTTTACAATTTATATAATTATTTATTAATTAATTAATGAATCATTTCGGGAAGAGATATATTTGATTTAAAAATTGATTTTTAAATTACTTTTACATTAAAATTTATTCAGTGTAACAATCATTAGTAGATCATTCAAATTTATTAATAATTAGTATTCTGCGATCTTTATTATAGAAGAACAGTTAGAAATTAAAAACCATGTAGCCTCAATCTTTTTCATACTGTAAACCTATTTGTGGATGCATGAGTGTGTTTTTAAATAGCTATCAACAATTAATAGATAAAAATAAAATAATAAAAAATTAATAAATTTTTAATAAAAAAATAAATTAAAACAATGAATTTACATATTTCTCATGGAAATAACTCTCTTTCATTATAGACCTTTGAATGCCAACTTGCATAATGTGCTTTCGTAACCTAATTTTTTTTCTATCCTTCTTCTTATAAATTTAAATTTTAATCATAAAAAGTAAGATGGAGAAAAGAAAATCCATGAAGCAGATTGCTAAGATTAGATTGAATCTTCGGTGACAAATAAATAGTATTTTTTTCAAAATTCTTTCTTCTCTCAATATTAATATTAAAAAATAACAGAACGATTACTTGCTAATGCTAAAATTAAGATGACATTGAACTAAATGAAATGAAGTTTTTTAATTAGAGTTGTGATTTGAGTGACTTTCTTTAAATTTAAATTAACAATCCAAACATAACAAAAAATATTATTAAATCATATTTCAAATTTCTCATAAACTAAAATAACAAAGAAACTGTATAATAATTTGTTCCAAACAAAAAATACAAAGACTTAATTAGAGATATTAAAAAATATATTAAAAGATATAAATTTAATAACAAATATCTTGCACGTTTGTTGTAAAGTAAAGGATACAACAAAATGTTTGAATATTATCTAACATTTGATATATCAGATTGGCTACTTTCTTCAAAAATTAGTAATGTCTAACAACATCAAGAGATAATTGAATTCTTGAAAGATTGTTGTGTGAAATTGTAAACAAACTAGCTACATAGCAATTGAAATAGCATCAAAAAATCAAAAACTTAATTACTACAAATCATTAAACTAATTTCAAAAATTGAAAATATTGAGATTTCCTTTACTATTTAAAAAATAAGTTAAGCTGCTAAATGATTACATTAAATAAAATTTATTCTACAAATAATTTCAAAAAAAGGCTAAAATTTTTAGTAGATAAGAATAATTCAAAAAATGTGAATGTTGAAAAAAGAACTATTTATTCCATGAAGAATTACTTATTACAAGTTACTTTGCTTACTTTTTAAGGTTTTCTCTTTCTAAAGTTTAATATTATTTACCATTGCGAATTATTGATGGTTTTTTTAAATTTACATTATTTAACAATTCAAAAAATGTTTAGTTCTTCTAATTAAATTATTACCTGAATCAACTTGGTTATAAAACACAATATAAAAAGGATTTTTTGCGAGGAGTATCAAGTAGCTAGAAAGATGATAGTGTAATCTCAGAAATTTAAAAGAATAATTAAATTAAAAACTGTTGTATGGTTTATTTTAAAAGATTTTAGGAGTATTTTTATATATATCTAACTATATATTCAAGCTTTGATAATATTTAAAAGAAATATTCAAGCTCAGATTTAAAATTTAGTTTTTACTTCTTAACTAATCAAATGAAGTATTCATAAAAATATTTAATTAACTAATTACATTACTATTTTAACAAGTAAGCGCATGTAGATATTTTTTTTCTTTATTTGTGAGCTAGAAAAGTGTATTATTTTTATTCAAATAACATTCTCTTTCTTGCAATTTCAATAAATTTTCTAGGTATTATTTGATTTTAGTTTCTGAATTATGAATAATTTGATTTTTTTACCCATAAAAAAATAAGTTTGATGGTGAAAAAGTACAGTATCAGGTTTTAGTAAATTAATATTACTTAATAAAAATAAATAAGCCTTTGAGGATACAATTTTAAAAATTAGATTTTAATTAATTATTTAGTATTTTTTTAAGAATGGTTTCTTTATAAATTTATATGTTTGTGTATTTTGTAAAAGAAGAAATCAATTTTTTTATTTTTGAAATTTTAGTAAGTAGATTTGTGAGTTTTCTTATTTATTTTTGTCAATTTTTTAAATAATCCTTTTTTTTTTTGTAGAACAGATTAGCCTCCTTTTTTAAAATAATAGGTCTATATTGTTCAAAATGCATAATAACTCATGAGTTATAATACAGTAATTTATCTTTTCTAAGATTAAATTGGGAGCAGTTGAATCCTTTTTATCCTTTGAAGCCAACTTTGTTGCTCATAAAGAATGTGCAATTTTTAAAATCTATATTTGTCAAGCTACTTGTTAATTTAGGTGAAGCTTAGTTAATATTGTCTATTTAGATTTATTACAAATTTTGGTTTTGTTTTGAGAAAGTTGATTAACCAATTTAAGATTTATTACTATCATTTAGTAATTGTTTAATAGTGGGATTACCTAAAGAATTGTTGTTATTATCAAACGTCTTTAACAAAAAGCTTGGATTTTTCATAAATCTGGATCTATCTATATTTGGCAGGAAAAGAGCTAGATTAGTATTTTTATCAAAATTATTATTATTTTAACTTGACACTGATGGTGAATAAAAGGGTTTGTGAGAATTTATGGAGGTGTCAAAGCTCTATATTCTTGTATGACTTTAATTTTAAGTTTTTTCAGGACTTTTATTCTCATGTTTCAAAAGATTTTTAAGCAAGTGACCTCCAAATTGCATCTAATGATTGCTGCTACTGCTTTATACATTTGTTTAGAAAATATTAATTAAACTCTTTTTAGCCACAAATTGTTTAGTTTCTTTTGCTGAAAGAGGAGATGCGTTTTCTATTTTCAATTTATGTAGCTTATCTTCTTTTATTTTCAAAGGCGATATACTTTCTAATTCTACCTAGCAATCGGATTTTATTAACTACTTCAACTTTTATTCATATTCACGAATTTCCTTTGATTTAGCTTCCTTTGTTTTTTTAGTTAAAAATAAAGCTGGCTTGATTCCGTTCTTAATAGTTTCTGGGCTCAACTTATCAGGCTATAAAGTCATGATTGGAGTGTAAGAAGGCATATGAGATTTTAAATCCTCAATAGAACCATTTTTAAATTTGTTATAGAATCTTACTTTTAACTATTCATGGAAACCTTTAACTAGAGGATGAAGCTACTCATAATCTTAATCTTACAGTTCTACTAATGAAGCTTATTTTTTTAAGGGTTTTTAAATAACTTCTTCATGGTTTATCTATTTTTAGCTATTTATGACTATGTTATTTAAACTCTTTTTAGGAAAATATAGTGAGCTTGTGCCTTGTTGTTATAAATTGTTTTTCTATTCCTCATCATCGCCATTGTCTATTAAAGACTCTCCTTAATTTTGCATTAAACTATTTATAGCTACTTAAGAAGGAGATCTCTTTTACTGTTTAGAAGCAGTAGTTTGTTAAATTTTTATATGATTTAATGTAGATTTTTATTGGTTGTTATTAAAATTATCTTTGACATCTTTAGTTGATGTTGCATTTTATGTTTCATCATCTTCTATGTTATTAATTGAACTTAAAGTGTTAATTTAGGATGCAGCTGCTTTTTAAGCTGATGTTTTCACAGGTGAAAAAATTTCACCAAAATTAGATAAATTCCCATTCTTTTTTATTTAAATTATGGAATAGCTTTTAGAGACCTAAGGAGAATAGCTCTAGTTGGGGGAATTTACAGATAAAGGAGTGTTAACTTTTAAATAAGATTCATCATCTAATTTATTATTGACCATATCATTGTTAGTTAGAGGACTGAAACACATCGATTAGGAAAATGGATTTTTACCATTTCTTTTTATATAATTAATTTAGCTTTATCCATTTATAGAGTTTTTTTAGGATCTTTAAGATATTGTTTCCTTACTAAATTCTGATGTTGATCTCTAAGGTTAGTTGATCATTACAGTTAAGCTTCCAAAACGATTATTTTTATAATTTGCTATAAAATTAGAGGATGGTGTAGAATCTTCTGCATCAGTAGAGAGAAAAGCTATAGCATTATTCCCCTCATAATAATTATCTTTGCTTATTCTATTTTAGTCTCCTAAAGCATCAATACAGGTCATTCTTTTTTTTCCTGATCTTTTAACATCAGTATCCCACATATTGAATTTATCAGCATCAGACTAAGAAGGTATTATGGTTTTAGTTCTTTATTGTGATTTATTTCTATTAAAAGGAATAGCAGGAACTTCATCATTCTATTAAAAACTCAGAGCTTGAGAAATTTCTTTCATTCTATTTTATACTCTTTATATTCTGCGCTGGCTATAGTTTTACATGTATTCTTTTTGTGATTCATCTTTCAAAATAATCTTCATGTAATCTTAAATTTTTATATAAATTAAATTCCCTTCAAAAGAATGGCATTCAACTGTATAGTAAAATTTTGGGTCTTCTTCTTCAGTATTTTCTTGTCCAAATATTTCATATTTGCTCATAATAAATAGCTTTTATAGAAAAAGATAAAAAAGAGTGATTGAACTGATTGAAAAGATAAAATTAATAAAATTTAAGTCCAGCAAAACTAATTTAAGATGTATTTACTCTTTTATCAGATAACCCTGGTGCAAAGTAGCTTTATCTCTTTAATTTGTGGAGATCTTCGGTTAACCGAATTCGTTCATTCAGATTAATTATTTTCTTTTTTACCTAATTGAAATAGATAGTTAGTAAATTTTGATAATCGTTAAGTGATATTTTTTAATATTTAGCACAGTGAGGATAACACAAAAAATCTAATTCTATTGTCATACTTTTTAATTACATTTTTTTTTTATTTTTGCGTTATTAGTTTAATCAAATTTAATTTTAGATTGAAACGCAAATTAGACTTAAAAATCAATTATATATGTAGAATTTTTGAATTACCACAAATTCACCTGAGGCAATAATATATATGGCATCTATATTATCTGACTCAGAAATTATAGTGTCTCCTTTTTTAACTTTGATTCTGAAAGAATGATTGTAAAATGATTTCATCTTGTTATAATTCCAATTTGAAAACAGTTCTATTTCTGGATAGAAAGATATTTCTTTTTTGATTTCATTATCTAAAATCTGCTAAAATAAAGTTATATAGTTTTTCTTATCTAATACAGCAAAATGGCAGTCGGTAATGCATTTAATACTTGCACTTCTTGGTGCATCATTTACTAGAGCGAGCTCACCAAAGCTTTCACCCCCTTTCAACTCTTTGACTTTTTTTTATTCATTCTTTAACTTGATAAAAATACCTACCATTCCTTCAAGTATAATATAAAATTTTGATCCTCTATCACCTATTTAAATAATTAAAATTATGATAATATTCTTTTTTATATGATAAGAATAATGGCTTTTAAAATACTTAAATACATATTATTCATTAAAAATACAAATAATTCTCCTCGAAAAAAATTTTTTTACCTTAAGAAAAAACAACATCACCATTGTTAAATTTCTCATAGGTCATGTGTTTACAGCTCTTTTGATGTACATCTTCCTTTCCTTCTAAGATGTACTTTTAAAAGAAAGGGATATCTCTAGTAACTTCTTAAATCAAAAATATATCATGGTCACTGCGAATTTAAGGGGCTTTCTTTATAGGCCTAATTATATCCTAGTTTTTTTAATAGTATTATAAATATATAAAAACTGTAATTCTACTTATGTTCCATTTTAAATTAGGAGTTAATTGCAATATTTAAATCATAATATGTTAAAATGATGTAATAAGTGATTAATTACTTCTATTGTAGATGTTTTAGTTTACTCTTCCATTTCAATAATCAGCCTCTATTTAAATTTATTAATTAGTAAAATTGCAACTGTTTAAGTTTAGTTTAGTTTTATTTAGTAGAGAGTTAGTAAATGGCTTTAAGTATTTAGCAAACTTTATTTTTGCCTGATTATTTGTTTTGTTTTACAAAAAATAATTAGTAATCTGTTTCCTTTGTATTTTAATGTACTGAATTTGGCGTTTGCAATTTATATCTATGAATTTCTTTTTTAGTTAATACCACAAAGAGATTAAAAGACTTAATTCACTTTTCAAATAAAAATCTTTAATCAGTTTAATGTGATTGTAAAAAGTTATTTGCACCATTCAAAGATATTTCTTTATATATGTTATTTACATTTATACAATTATCATAATATTAAGCATTCTATTTATTTTCAAGGTATTCTTTCTCTCATAACTTCTGATCTGTTTTTTTATGATTTTTGTAAGTGACTTAGAAAAAAATAATTTAAATATTACATAATTGCTCATTATTATTAACAAAATTAAATTCATTAGAATTTATCGAAATTATCAACATAATTTAAACATTTTATTTAAAACAAATAAGTCATTAAAAATTATTCTAATTCACCTATTAAAATTTTAAAAATGAAAAACAGAAATATTCATAAATTGACTTAAATATTTAAAATAAGCTTTCACGCACCTAGAGAAAAAAAGTTATTCAGCAATTTCTTCAAAACATAATCTAAAAAATTAACAAAATTAAATAAGGTATATAATAAATCAAGAATTTTCATATAAAAAAAAAAAATTTTAATACTTAGTTTTTAAAATTTAATAGAAAATTAGAAAAATTAATTTCAAGCTACAAACTTTATGTTCTGTAATACCTTAATAAGCCAATGGTCATATTTTAGTGACTTAATTAAAATATTGGTTATTGAAGAACCAAATATTAATAATAGCAATATTTAAATTCTTAATAAATTTTTACCCATTAGAATTATTTGATATTGAACACTTTCACTTTCAAAATAAAAAGCAATAAGCATTTTCACATTAAGAGCCAATAATAAATAATTTTCAAAACAAAGATTAAGTAAAGTCTATGGACTAAAATATACACTTTGTTAAAATTACCAGTGATCAGAATAACAAAAGATTAAATTTTTAAGTTTTTGTCAAGCTCTCTATTAGAAAAATCTTGATTCTAAAATTAATAAAAATATTTAGTGGTGAATTTTGAATTTCTTAGATAAACAAATAATAATTCTTTTTTAAAACCAACTTGTCTTAAATTAGACCCTCACTCTTTTATTGCTTTTATTTACACTTGATTTTAATTTAATTAAAAATTTTCTTGTTGAAATTAATAATTTAGCCTTCTTTATTTTTAAATATTATTACAATTCATTAAATTGTATGGTTAATATAAACCCAAACTATTTTTAGATTATTATTATTATATAACAAATACTTATTATTGAAATCATGATAAGAATAAATTATAATCAAATTATGTTCTAAAATTCAAATCATAAGAAAATAATTCATCAATAGAAAATTAAATTATTATTCATTAAGGTATATCAAAAATTCAAACAAAACTAAAAGAAAAAAATTAATTGATATGATTAAAATGTTAGTAGTTACAGTTCCTTTTTTCAAAAAGTGATTAAAAAAGTGATCATAGAAAAAATTGTGGTTCATGAAACAAAATAAATATAATAAAAAATGATAAAGAAATGGTATAAATAGATTTTAAAAATTGTATACATTTTAAATTTAATTTTGTAAGAATTTCTAATTTTAGAATTAATATATTTAATTTGTAAATATAATTTACATCAATAAAATTAATTATTATATAAAATAAATTTAATAGAGCTTATTAACTTAATATTAATTTGGATATCTACTTCTTATCAATACAAAATAATAAACTAAATAATTAACCAATTTTAGGAAAAATAAGGGTTTTTTGATCATTCATTTTCTTCTTTTGTATTATTAAAAATATGTTTAGACAAAAAAAATACTATTATTGAAACAATCTTAATTAAAAATGTATCAATTTATATTTCTTTTCTTTCAAAATAATAATGAAAATATGGTGGATTCTCATAAATTAAGGTACCTTTCAAAAGAAATTTTTTTTTAAATTCACCCTTAATTCATTCTTTTTTGAAAAAGAGCCCTCAATTAATGAAGTTCTTAATTTATGAGAATTCAAGGTGTTGATTTTTAAAATAATAAAATTTAATTACCTTATTTGGCTTCATTTTTTACAAAATTTAATGTTGGAGATTTGTTTGTAGATTCTGTTGTAGAAAGTTCTGAGTGAGCAATGCTATCACTTAGCTTATTTTATTATTTATTTGAAGAAGTTGAGTCTTTTATTTCTTATTACAAGTTTTTAACCTGTTGTTGTAATGTATTTATTACTTATTCTTTTTCTTAGCTGACTGTTAGTTTTTTCTCAAGCTAAGAGTTATCATCTTTAAGGGAACTTATTTCAAGTTCTAATTTAGTGATTGTATTCCTCAAAACATCAATTTCTGGTTTATTTTAACTAATTTCTTAGTTTCCTCCCTATTAGATGCTAATTTAACTACTAAGAGAATTAACTTGCTAAAATAAATTTTATTTCGATAAGAAGAGTTCTGTTTTTTCTTACTGAAGTATTTAATTATAAAGATTTAGTTAATCTATTCTTTCTTTTAGGTGTGTTACTTCTTATTAATACTTTTCTTCTAATTATTTTATTTTATTTTCATCTTTAAGTTTGTTTATTATTTACTCATATTCAGTTTTTTTTTCTTAAATTTATTTTTCATAGCTTTATTTAGTTTAAGCATGCATGCCCTTTTCTTTACTTAAATCTGACTTCAGATTTTCAATTTCATTCTCTTTTTTTGATAGATCTAACTTTTGCTTGAGTATTTGATCCCCTTAAGCTTTGAATTAACTTAAATAGTATTTATTTTTATTTTCTAAATCTTCTATTTCTTTCTTCAGAGTATTTATTTATTCACTCTCTTATTTTTTTTCTGTATTGTCTATGATTTCCTTATGTTCTTGATTCGAACTGTTTACATTACTACTTTCTTTCCTTTATTTCACTTGAGAATTTTCCAATCCATCCTTAGTTTAAGAATCTTCTATCAAACTTGAAGTTTATTTGATTTACACAATTGTATGATCATTTTCTTTTTAAATTTCTTCACAATACTAATAAACAGTGCTATTTACTTTTTCTTTCTCTTTTAAAATATTATTTAAAAAATCATCCTCATGCAAATTAAACTTTTGCTTTTGCTGATTTTCACTAAAATGAATAAGAGAAGCAGCTCTTTTAGGGTCTTCATAAGTGATGTAATTTTAATGATCAACATGAGTAGAGAATCTCATTAATTTTTCTTATAAAAATTGGTTATCTTATTAAAGTTCCTAATAAGACTACCTCATTTCATTATATTTTTACTAAATATCATTGAATTTTTTTAAATTTTCTTCATATTTTTATCTAATAAGCTCTCTCTTCTGCAATTCCATACGCATTTCATCTAACTCGTCCATCTTTTAAGTTATAAGTTGCTTTACTTTAAATATCTAAAAAACTTCTTTTTTGAGCATTTTATTTTCTTCAATAATATCTTCAGTTGAGGGTAGAAGTGAATCAATTTCTGATTGTACAAAATCATCTACCATACTAAACCTATTCATTTATCTGTTATCAGCAACTTAAAAGTATAAATATACATCCATTTTTTCTTTCATTCTTTTCCATTTAGTGTTTATATTTAATTCTAGTTTCATCTCATCCCAAACTACTTTTTCATAATACTATACAATTACATCTTTATTTTCTATGATAAAAACACCTAAACTCCTTAACAATTCACTCCATCTTCTATTCTATTTATGAAGTAAAAGAAAATTTTTTAATAAATAATATAAATAGCTTTCTTTTGAAGATTTTTCACAAAATTTTACAAAAAATTTAAAACTATTGTATTAGCTTTGTGAAAGTAAAATTTAATCTTTTTAATCAATGCATTTTAATTTTTAATTATTTACATATGGGATATTGATAACATTATTAAATATCTGATAAGATGTTTGAAAGTTAGCTTGATTAGCAAAAAAGGAATTTATCATCTCTATTCCACGATCTTAAATAAATCTGTAGATACTATTGCATTCTTGTGAGTTGAAGTCATAATTTATTTTATCTAGCAAGAAATTCATCAAATATTTCTCTCCATAGTTAAAATCGTTATTAGTTATGTGAGAAATACTCTCAATAGGTATAATAATTCCATATATTTCTTTCATCATACGCCACACACTGCTTTCTTAACCAAAAAGCAATAAGAATACTGCAAAATCTACATACTCCTTTTAGTGATTAAAGTAAATCAATTTAATAAAATATCATGACTTATACTTTATTATACTTGTTTAAATGTCAAGGGAGACTCTTGATCAGGAAAATCTATGAAAAAAGCTTTTATAACATTAATTATCTACTATCTAATTTTTTGGATATCTGGTTCTTAACCCCACACATTATGTACTATTTCTAAAAATGAACTATTAAAATGTTTCATGCTATTCCCTGAATTAATTTGCTAATTATTAAAAATCAAATTAACTTCTTGACATCTTTTTGTGCTTTAAAGTATTTACTTGCTCTATATTTTTCACATATTCCTAAAATTCTTATGATTATACTAATGGACTTGTAGTCTGTAATGTATCTTCATATTATTTTTGCAGCTTATCCTTACTTTTTTTGTTCAAAATACAAATCCTCAATAAAAGTTTTCTCAAAAATTCATCATTAAAAAATTACTCTGTTGTGTTAATATTTTTTAACCATTACTTCATAATATTACTATCTGCTGCCCATTAAAGTTTACCCTAACAATAATTAATTAATATGTTTTGATCATTTAAAGCTAAAAAGAATTTTATATTTAATGAATATAGCTCTTATCTTTGCTAAAATTAATACAGTAACTTTCAAATTGGTGTTATGCTAATAGTCATCAGAGCAGTTAAGACAGATTTTATGAGGTTTTTTATCACCATATTAAACTATCTATTATTTTAGCAATATTATAATTAGATTTTAGAAATCTATGAGATCTTTTTTAACTTACTTATATTTTTTATTTCGTACATTCTGAGCATATTATTGCATGGCATCTCTTACACATGTGTTTATGTGTAGTGAGCCCAAATTTAGCATTGCAGCTTTAGCAGTGCTTTTTCTTTTCCGTTCTAGCCTTCATACTAGTATCAAAAGAAAGTTTGAATTATATTAATTTATTATCTGATTTATGTGTGGATAAGATATTAATAAAACATACATAGATCCTGATCAAATATTAACATGCAAAATAATGAAGCAAGATAATTTATTAATTAATTTTATTAATTGAAAACAAATTTTTTAAGTGTTTACATTAACAATTAAATATTCAAAGTCTATTTCATATTTGTTTTAAAAAATAAAAATGATACTTACAAATAGCATTATTTATTTCTTTTTGGTAAATATGCAAAGTATATCAAATAAGTGAAAATCAAGCTAAAGTTATTATAATATCAACATCTATAAAAATTGATTACCCATATTATATTTAATTAAATTTTACATTTTATGTAAAGCGAGCCTACAAAAATTAGATTCATTAGATAATGCAAAACTATACCAAAATATTTAGTTTTTCTTTGATTTGTTTTTTCATTTTTTAATAGAGAAATAAATTTAAATTAGATAAAGCTGTATTGATTTAAAATATTATTTTAAAAACTATTATTAAATAAAAACTAATTTCTTAAACATTTTGAGGGAGTTAATTTAAGAAAAAAATCAAAACTAATTAAAACTTTGAATAATATTATCTTAAAATCTAAACTTAAAAATTTATTTTAAAAAAATAAAATAATTAAAAAATTTCAATAACATTAACTTTAAAATATAAATATGAGTCTAGAGTTATACAATTTTGTAAATATTTGTTTGAAGAAATTTTAAATTAATATTGTTTTCAAAAAAAAAATTTTTTGTTAAGTTTTTATACATTAATTTTGAAAATTTTTAATAAGATTGATTTTCCTCCTTTCAATAGTTTTGAATGAAATACCAAAAATTTTAAAAATTTTATTTAAGAAATTTTGTATTTGTTGTGATTTTTCTATTTAGAATATTACTCTGTACTTAATGTTCTATTAACTCAATTATTTTCAAACTTCTCACTTAAAAGACTTTTTTCAAAAAAATTTTACTTATTTAACTGTTATAAGCTTACATATGTTAAATCTGCATCTTGTATCAAGGTAAGAAAATTAGACTCTTTAATAAATCCATAAAAAATACACCAGTATAGTTTAAAAGAATTTGGCTTAGAATAAGTACTTGGGGATCATATTTTTATCAACAAATAGAAAGTTTTATTCATGATTTAAAAGTAAAAATTTGTTTTATTTATTGAAATCCTTATTTATTTTGAATCAAAATTTAAAATCAAGATATTTTTTATTAGAAAATATAGATTAATAATTAATTGAACTATTATTATTTTTAATTTTTTATTCATTCATACAAAAGAAAGACAGAAAATTAAGCATTTATTTTTTTAGAAAAAAACAATAGAAAATATCATGAGTCAATATCAAAATAATTTGCTTATTTTAGTTATTAAAGCAAATTAATATATTTCTATTTGAATTATTTTTCTGCTGTTTTTTGATGATATCTTTTAATATAATTTTATATTAAAATCTTTTCTACAAGAACCTAAAGCAAACCAAATCCATTAAAAATAAAGAAAAGACTCCACCTTAAATTATTATCATCTAATTATACAAGCTTTAAAATACTTATATAAAGTTTAGGAGTCAGTGTTATCAAACATCCATAACCAAACTAAATAAGCATTAAAAAGAGCACAACGTAATTCTTAAACCAAGGTTCTTTAATTGGATACCCAATGTTTTTGCTTAAATGAATATAAAAGTAATGTATCAAAGAAAACATGAAGATGATAGTATTTTGCTAACATTCAAAAACAAATTTCTTATCAGCATCAAATCCATGTATTTCTGTATAAATACTACTAGCTTATAATGTAGCAAGTCCGACTATAATTGAAATGGATTAAATAATGAACCCAGAGATAGATGAAGCTAAGTACTAAGCAGAAAAGAAGTTATCATTTATGAAGCAATTTCTTATACTACTGACTGGTTTTGTAAGCCCTGAAAAGAAGTAAACTATAACAAACCCACAAATATAAGCCTAAAAAGACATTTAAAAATCTCCAAACCCACTATAAAAATAAGATAATGATTAGAAGCAAATAAATCTAAGTATGCTAACTTATATGTAACCAATAAAAATTTCTATACTAATTTCTAGAGAAACCCTTCCTTCAAGTATTACATCAATCACACATTCTATTTTTTAAAATTAGATATATTTATTTCAATTTAAAAAAGAATTTTATTCAGTATTACAAAGTGATGGATCTTAAGCTATATATGGAGCTGAAAATTAGCCATCAGCATCAGAAAATGAAATACCAACATCTGCCTCTCTAATGGCTGGACTATCATTTGTGCCATCTCCAACCATACAGACTACTTCTCCACTATCTTTAATTAATTTAACTATACTTGCTTTTTATGAAGGGGAAGTTCTGGCAAAAAGCTGAGATGACAAAATAATTGTTTTATATAAATTATTTAAGTTCTATTATATACTCATATCATTGTTATTTCTTGCATAATTACTTTATCCAGATTTAAAATTATTTGCACATCTTTTGATATGTTGCTCAAAGAAAGTATGAGTATTACCTGAAACACATATGTTTAATTAGTCAGAAATAGACTATTCACAATATTTTATTAAAGTAGAGTATTCTTCCTAATTAGTCTTTAGAAAGTAAAATTTAATGTTTTTTTTTATATATTAAATGTTACCAAATCAATTGATATATTCTAAGTTTAAAGGCTATTTGTATCATTTTGGCTAAATATAGTTAAAGATAATTTATTTTGTTATCTATTAAGCCAATCAATCAAGATTGTTTTATTTAATTTAGAGATTATGTTTGATTCCTCAGCAATTCTCAGAGTAGTTATTGGATTATCTCCTTTAATTAAAATTAAAGGTTTAATTAATTAAAAAATTTTAGTTTTTATTTACCTGATATGATTTTAATGTTGTGTCTTGTTTCTTTCAATTGTTTAATGACATGAGCTGTATCTGATTTTAAGTTATTTTTGAAGATTGCAAATGCTAACAAATTAAGATTTTATTCTTGCTATTGTCTTTGCTTTTACAAAAATTATTCTAACTCTTCATTTGGTATTTATTTGTAAGCTAATCCAAGAACTCTATATCCCTAACTTGCTAATGCTTCAAATTAACTTTTATGCTTCTATTTATCTTAAGTATTTTCACAGCATTTTTATATGATTACTTCTGGAGATCCTTTCATAAAAATATAAGAACTTTGATTCTATCCATTCAGCTCTTCCTAAACTATTACACTCATAGACTAGTACTCAGAATGGAATTCATTGATTGAAAGTGTAAATAACTTTAAAGTATCCCCTTCGCTTAATTCAGAATAGTTTTATTTTTTTTAGTGATCATGCCCTAATTTCCATTAACTAAATTAGGTGATTTCAACATCAATAGGATCACCTCCAACTTTACCATCTTATGATATCACTGCTTAATGGCAAGTACTGAATAATTTATATAAAATACTTTTCTTATCTCCTTACTTGATAATCTAGTCTTTATTTTCCTCAAATAGTAATTAGTATCCTTCCATATTTACACTGCTTTCGGTTAGTGTACCTGTCTTATCAAAGCATATTGTCTAATTAAAAATATTTAAAGCTTATTTTACAAAATATAATTATTCTATTTGTTACTCTAATACGGCCAGCTTGCAAAGGTTTAGAAGGGTCAGAAGCAATAATTTTTTTACTTCTTAAGCGAATTAAACTAAAGAAAATAACTGCATTAATCAATAATGGAGCACCAGGAGGAGCACAATAAATAAGTACATCAACTATAATTAAATATAAAATATTAACTAAATTAATAAAGATTATATAAAATTACAAAAGCGGTAAATGATATCCTTAGTTGACATTTCTATTTGTATCAGTTTATACAAAATTATAAAATAAGCAATATAGGAAAGGATTAAAATAGAAAAAACAAATTTAATTCCTTAAATGTAAATTTTCTTATCTACAGGTTTAGGGTGAAGTAAGGATCTTATTATTTACCCTTTGTAGCTATAATACCCTGCTCTAATAACCATTAGCTTTGCATTACTATCTTCTAATTAAATAATGCTAGTCCCTTCATACAAAATATGAGCTGTTTATTTGCTTAATCTATTTAATAATTATAATATTATAACTAAATAAATAAATATTTATTGATTTTACTCAAATGTTTCATCGGATTTGTCAGATAAAGATAGCTTACTGATTGGAATAGCCTCACCTTTTTAATTAAATTTTTTAGATTTTTACCAAAAAATCAAAAAACTAAATTAACTCAAGAATCTTTTTTCTCAACAAATTGTTTATCTCTTAAATGAAGCTAAAAATTAATTTTTTTATGTTAGATATTTAATTTATATATTACCTGTAATGTTGGCCTCATTTACTTGAAGTTATCCTTCCAATATCAAACAATCGAAAGGAACTCTGAAGCTTTAATTAATATGAATGATGTCACCAGGTACAACGTCTTTGGAAGATATTTATTATAGTCCATTTTATCTTTCAACTTATATGAGCTGATCGTGAAGACAAGTTTCTCTTAATTATTTTTTTGTCCTCCTAACAAAGAAGCAAATAATATTTATTATTATAATTGTAGAAACTAATGTAATTCCAAAGAAGGTAAATCTTTGCTCTAACACCCATACAACTAGCCCAAAATATAGTAGAAAATTGATGGGTCTAAGTAATTCTGTAAGCAAGAATTCATGATATCTAGGAATCACTATGTCAATAAAACTATGTCCATAAAAACTTAATCTAAAAAAAGATGAAAAAATAAAATTATTATGAAAAACGAATTTTAAATTAATTTACAAATCAGGAATGTTTTCATCGTTTAAGGGTTATGCTTTAGACACTTCACTCATTTTTTTACCATCAAGCACATACTCTACAGCTTAAAATATATTTTGATTCTCATTAAAAACATACTTAACATACCTGTTGATGAAAAAGGGAGACGAGAGTAATTATGATTTGGAAATGTTGAATTGCATTTCTTCATAAAATTCTTCATTGTTTGCATCTGTAACATATGCATGAGTAGCTTTTTAAGGGTTTTTTACTTCATTAAAAACCATTTTTTTATAAATCTTAGGCCAAAGGACTGAAATAACATAAAAAACCCCACAAGTAAGGAAACATAAAATTAAGTAGAAAACATAGGCAGAATTGTTTCTTTTTAAAGGATTAACTTTTTTAAGCTTTAATTCTCCTTCAACTGAGGAATGAATTACTTCTATGAATTATAAATCTCCCGAATAGAGTTATTCACTTAACATTTATTGAGTTAAAATAATGTATAAAAGAAGTAGAGATAAGTAGTTCTATTTATTTAGGTTTTTTAATTATGATTTCTCTTTTTCAATGCATTTTATGATATTTATTTATAGATTAAAGAAATTTTAGCCAAAAACTTTTTTCAAATTTTATGAACCAAGTTTTAGGTTACATGCTTAGAGATGTTCAAACTTATAGTAATCATCAATAAAATGATATTAAAAACAAGATTAACAAATCTTATGAAAATACTCTATCTAATTAACCTTAGTAAGCCTAAATAATAGTTAGAGTTTAAGAAAAAGAACAACATATTTATCTTAAATTGCATATGAAAATTTACTCTTTAAAATTTGATTAAAAATCTTTTACAGATAACAAAAAGATTAAGGAACTTTTCCTACTTCTTATTTTTGATTTTATTTTGTGCTGAGTGTAATTGAAATTATGAAATATAAAAAACAATTGAAATTAAGATATTAATTTTGATTATAAAAGATGAATCGCTTATATTACAAATTTCTTTTATAAATTCTAATTAATCAACCATTATTTATGAGATCATAAATTCATAATACGTATCTAAAAACATTCTATCAACATTAATATTTTTTTACTTTAGCTTTAAATATAAATAAAATTGCCTTTTTTAATCAATCTAAAATGGTATCTCTGTTTTACCAAGTGCTTTTTATTTTTAGTAATCAAGCAATCATTTTTTTTACTTTAAATAGGTGTTTTAATTACGATTCGAGATTCTCCTTTTTAAATATTTTACAAAGTTAATTTTAATTTATTATTTTTTTATACCTGTTCAGTTGATTTCATTAACTGATATATAACACCTTAAAGAATTAAAACATATTTTTATTTTGTGATCTTTAAAAAAGATTTTTATGTTTTTATCTTTAAAAAAATTCTAAATCTTTTTAAAAACCTTTACAGTACAAAATATTTAGAGGAATAAAAATATCAAAATTAATTTATTTGAAAATTAATGAATTTTGAACTCAAATAGTTTTTATGAACTAAAAGAAATATTTTTTTTATTTTTGTGTTAGTCAAAACTTAATGAAATAAATAAATATTTAGTGCGAAAATTAGAAGTTGATAAACTTTTAATATTTAAAAAATGAATATAAAAAGAAAACTTGAAATAAATTAACTAATATGTATTTCTTTTTATTTTTACCATGTTTTTTAACAAATTTATCAAATATATTTTAAAATTACACACATAAAGTGAGAGCATTTTTTAAAATGAGAAATAGTAAAAAGTTACAAGTATATAGTAAGTGTATACTAAGAATATAAATTATAGTTTGAGAAAATATTTGATAAAATATAAAGTATTTAATTAACTATCATTTTCAGTTTTTTAACAATCAAAATTTCTATTGAATAAAATTTAAAACTAAATTCTTTTCAACTTCTAATATCATCGATGAGTTATTGCATATGAGCAGCTTTCTTTCTTTCTTCACTTCTAGTATAAAGTCTAACAAAAATTCTTCTGGCAAAAATAAGCTCATAGGCAAGAAGAAGGAGACCCAAACCGTTGGAGATGAAGAATATTCTTAATCTGAGAGTTGTGTCAGGGAGATCAACCCAAGATGTATAAGAACCAGGGTAAGCAGAGCTAGTGAAAATCATGATATTAGCATGAATAAATTAACCCCAAATCATAAGGTAAGCAATAATGTTCTTGTAAAATCTATCTTTCATAGGCTTTCCGATATGGTTAGCAATAATAACGTAGAAAAAATTAATCAAAATATTGAAATTCAATACAGTATTATGTTAAGTTTCAAATTAGAAATTATTAGAAGCATCTAAGCTGTTAACTTCCTAATAGATAGGACTAGCACGAAGACTTTCAATACATCCAACAATAGAAGCAATATGTAGAGCAAAACCAAAAAGAACTGAAGTAACATTGTAGATACTGAAAAGATTATCATCGAAAACACTCTTTTCGAGTTTCTTTAAAGGAGTGTTGCAACCCAAGATTAAATAGACTAAGAAATAACCTGAAACGAGAGCTTACCAATCCATTTAACCACTACTGTAAGATGAATAGAAATAAGCTAAAGTCAAGAATCCCAAATATCTTAAAAGTGCAACTTGTAAGTAACCCTTGAAGATTTCAACACTGTTTGATAGATTAACACGACCTTCTAAAAGAACATTTTTGACACAAGAAAGAGATGTTGTTAATGAAACATAGGAAGATGAGAATTAACCATCAGCTTCAGCAAAAGAAATACCTACATCGGCTTCACGGATAGCAGAACAATCGTTAGCACCATCACCGACCATACATACAACTTATTCGCTTTCCTTTAGGAGCCTAACAATAGTTTGCTTTTATTCTGGTTGAGTTCTAGCAAAGACATTAGTGTTAATAATTAACATTTGATAGAAAGAAATGATTTTTTGGACAGATTAGTCTTATAATTTAACCCATTCAGGCTTGAATGAAATATGATCAGTCTTAGCTTTAAGTTAGAAGTAGTAATGGGCCTTACCGCTGAAGCAGAAAGACTTATTGTTGAGGAAAGCATCACAGCAATAATTCATTTGTTTTTTGATGTAATCTTACTCGTTTTAGGCAGAACTGAAGTCAATAACTTGGGTTAAGTTATCAGGTTGAATTTCTGAGATAATAAGGTGACTCTTAACATTTTCAGTTTCTTCAAAATTAATGATGACTGTAGGGTTCTTTCTGTTGACAATTTCTAATTCTTAAGAAATTTTTAAGGTAGTGATTGGGTTATCACCAGAAATAACCTTGATGTTGTAGCAAGCTTCTCTGAATTCTTTGATCATTTCTTGGGTGTCAGATTTCAGATTATTCTTGTAAATAAGGAAACCAAGAGAGCTAACATTAACTTCTTATTATTCTCTGCTTAAATCTAAGAATTAATTTATTTCACTTTGAGGAATTTCCTTGTAACCAAATCCAAGAATTCTATATCCCTCATTGATAAGAGTGTGTAATTAGGCCTTTTCAGATTATTCAACATGAGAGAGAGATTGAATTTTTTCAGGAGATCCCTTAATGAAGAAATAGTACTTGTTTTCCTTAGTAATCATATCAAGTTCTTTGCAAACAACACTCATAGATTGGTATTCAGAATGGAACTAGTTAACTTAAACACAATAGAATCTTTTGTTTCCAGATTTAGAGTAGTGCTATTTAGCTTCATGATCGTAATCAATATCAAGAGTACTGAATTCAGCCATTTTTACATCCATTAAATCACCTTCAAGTTTGTTGTTAATTTTAGTTACTTCATGGCAAATACTAAAGAGTTTATGTTCAATGCTAATATTGTTAGGATCAGCACTTTAAACCTTAGATAATGTTTCACTGTTTCCCTTTAATTAATAGCCAATTAAATCAACTTTATCTTCAGTAAGGGTTCCAGTCTTGTCAAAGCAGAGAGTTTAGATTCTACCAGCTTAACTTGCAGAGTTAGGATCTTATCCCAAAATCTAATTATTTTTCAATCTTCTTAAACCAACAAAGTTAGTAATGGAGATAAGCATAGGCATACCAGGAGGAGCACTGTAAATGAGAATATCTAAGAATCTGAAAGCAATAAATAAGGGAGGGAGTTCAATATCAATGAGTCTAGAAAGAGTAGAAAGGAAACCAATAAATAAAAGAGTAGCCATTAAAATAGTTAACTTAACAGCTTTTTGTTAGAACTTTTTGTTGAAAGGCTTGGGATAAAGTAAAGCTCTAATGATTTAACCTTTGTAACTTCCAAAACCAGTTCTAACTACCATAACCTTTAGGGCTTCATCTTCAATCTTCATTAATTGAGTTCCTTGAAAGAGAATGTGAGATTTACTTGATTCATATCTATTTGAAAATAAAAAATAAATTAAAATACAAAATTGATTAAAATATTTGAAGTTTACTTAAAGATATCGTTGTGGTGATCAGCAGGAATTTGACACTTTCCAATTGCAACATTTTCGCCTATTTTATAAATTTTAATTTAATATTCATCAAATTGATAAACAAAGTTTAGTAATTTTTTCTAAATTTTTTTGTTAATTACCTGTAATGTTTGCTTCAGTAACTTAGCAGGAGCCTTCCAAAATTACGCAATCAAAAGGAAGAGTTACTTCTCTTTTGAATAAGACTATATCTCCAGGTACAACCATATTAGATTAGATAGTCAATTCTTAGAGTGCTTAACCATTATGTCTGTAAACAATAACTTAGGTGTCATTAAGACAGGCATCCTTAAGCTTTTACATGACACCACGGATATATATGCAAATAAGGGAGTTGATAGTAAGAGTAAAAACAACAGTGATAGCAGTTGAGACATACATTTATTCAATACCCCAAACAATGATACCAAAATAGAGCAAAAAGTTAATAGGTTTCTTGAATTCTCTCCACATCAAAGTTAAGAATGATGGAACATTGATTTCAATTTCACTCTTTCCATAAAAAACCTATCTATTAATAATTAATTATAAGTATTATTAAATTGTTAATAATTTTTATTTGATTTAAAAGTAAAGGCGTTAAATTTTTTTGAATAATTTAGGTATTGTTTTAGGAATAATAATAATTTATAATGTTAAATATAATAGAAAATTGATTAAAATTTTTTACAATTAATTGACTTTGTCTGAGGTTATTGGTTTACTATTTGCAATTTCAGAGTAAGACTTGCCTTGGATAAAGTATTCAATAGCTTTAAACTTGTTTTGCTTCTTGTAGTAAATATACTTTTAGAGTCTATTTTCAAAACAAACAGCTTTTTCACCACCTTCTTGAGCATTTTCTTTCAAGTGAGCTTCTTCTATATGGTCTGTTAAATCAGAGGCGGTAACATAAACGTGGGTAGCATCTTCTTGTTTGGTTACTTCTTCATAAAAAACTTTCTTGAGGACATTGGGTCTGTCAGAACAGAATACAGCAACAAGGAAAAATATGATTTTCTTAAACATAATCTCTCTGAGCAAAGTGACTTATTTAATTTTTAGTTCACCCTCAACATCTGTTTTATCTACGTCAATAGGGTTTTCAATTTGAGTTTCGATAGAATCAACTCTCATTATTATAATTTGATTGATTTTTATTTTTTATATTTGATAAATAATTAATTTTTTAAATTTTATATGAATTTGGAGTATTAATTTCTGATTCTATTTAAAGATAGATTGTTTGTAATTAAAAAATCGAAATTATTTTTCATCCAGTCTTTGATATAAATAGTTGAATAATAACTATTCCTTTGGTACTATTTCACTTTTTTGATAATTAAAGTCAAATCGGGGAATATTTTTCCTTAAATGATCTTTGAATAATTAGTTAATTTCAGAAATAAACAGATTTGCCAATAGGTTAAAATGCTTGATGTAATTAGTTTTTAAAAGAGTTTTTAAGCATTAAAAATATAAAATTCCAAAGAAAGTATAACTGAAGACGCTTGATATTTTTTATATAAACAAAAAGAAGTGTATTCATTGAATTAAAATTAAGTTAAATTTTGTTTGAAGTTAACCTTTTTCTTTCAATTTTCTTTTATTAGAATTAAGGAAGGTTCTAATATCTTAATTTCTTAATTGTATTTTAGATATATGGTATTTTAAATAAAGGTTTAACTAAGAATATGATTAAATGTGTGCGGTCTGTTCAAATTCAATTAAAATCTTCTTGAATTAATTAATAAAATTAATTGGGAAATCATGGTCAATAAAGGTATTTAATCTATTGAAAGAGTTATATATACTTACTAGAACTCTACTTGAAATCATTAATAAATTTTCCCTCTTATTTGTATATAAATGAAGTCACATATCATCTAATATTTGCAAAAACTTTGTCAACAAAACCACAAAAATTTAATGAGTTGTCTAAATCACCCATGAGAAAACTTTCATAAATTTTTCAAAAAATATTTGCCTAATATATTCATATCAAACTTCATCAAAGTACTATTTAAATAAAATCAAACAAATTACATTAAACATTAATTAAAATTAAAGGGAAACTATTTTCATTCTAAATATAGCTTTTATTGTAATAATATGCCCTTGATCATAGTATATGTGAATTTTAATCCAATTCTTTATTTAGAAATATTTAATTACAAACAAGCTGCTTCAAAAAAAAATATAGTTTTCATTTTAGAATTGTGTAATTAAATTTTTAATTGTGGGAGATCTGAACTAAAATTATCTTTCTTACTAGTAATTTACTTGGAAAGGAAATACTGAGTGAAATATCCTTTTTAATTAAAATAGGTAAAAAAAACTCTACCTAAATACTTACTCGATCTAGAAGAACACATCAAATATTTTTTGCACAAATTTTGTATTTTTAATAAAAATTGATGGCATTTTCATTTATTTAAATAAATCTATTCTTTTGATCTTTCTTTGATTTGACCAAAGTAAAAATGTTATTTAGTGGTAACATTTTAGATAAATACTGAATTTTAAATTTATACTAGTTATTTTTACTTTTTTTATTCATCCTCCCTTTTATAGATTTTGTTATCTATTTTCTTTGATTCAAGTTGGTAACTGGCTAATTAATTTATTTTTTAGCTGTATCAAATTTGAATTCTTCTATTCAAAACCAAAATTTATTTCAGGGTTTTATGCAAAATATATAATTTATAATTACTAAAATTAGAAAAAGGTATTTATTTTTAATATGATAACAATATTGATTTGCATTTTTTTGTGTGTAACTTATATTTATTTATCTGAGTTATTTAATAGTTTAATTAGTAAAATAAACATTTCCTTCATCATTTATTTCCATATTTCTTTAAAAAAGCAAAAAACATTTAAAAAATAGCAATACAATAAAAATAATTAACTAAATCATATTTATCAATTAATTAATGAAAAATAATACAACAAAATAAACACAAAGATTAATTCTTTAGAAATTTTTCTGGAAATTTAGTAATAAAAAAATCTTTAAACTTAAATTTATTTCTTCAATCATAACTATGTGTAATTTAATTTCAAAATTATATTTGTGATCAATATACTATACCTAACTGTACAATTTCTTTAAGCTGATATTTAAAAGCTAATACCAAGCGATAAGTAGTTAATTCTTTCATTAAGATATCATTTCAACACATATTTCTTTTCAAATATAATATTTTGTTCAAATCTCTCAATACAAAGAAAAAATAAATCAAAAATAATTTTGTAACTTTTTAAAAATTTTTAAACAGGGGATTTTTAATAAATAAGTTAGTTTTTAAACATAAATGCTTGACCTTTTTAAACACAATTACAATTACTCTTTTTTTTATTTGTTTTTTTTCCGTTTATACGTAAATTAAGATACTTTGAAAAGAAATAGGATTGTAATAATTTTAAAAATAAATTTGGGTTTAAAATGTCTAAAATAAAATTTAATACATTTTTAGTCCTGTAAATATATACTACTGATATTTATCGCTAAAATCTGATTATCCAGATTTAAGTAAATTTGATTGCCTTAACATTTTAGATTTTTTTAATCATAGGTAAGCAATATTTTGCTTTAATAAAGACACTTGATTTGGTTTACTATTTTTAGAAGAATTGTTTGATTTAATTAACTTTTCATTCATTTAAAAATTTTCTTTCTTATCCACTAACAATATTAAAAGATTTTTTATTAAAAAGGTAAACTCAAAACACAGATTGATTTTTATTCTATCGAAATTACAAATTTTTGATTTACGACGTGGGAAAGAATCCACTTTTTTAGCTCAAGTTGTTTCAAAATTACAAGTGTAAAATTTTTTATCTTTTTCTGCATAAAAATAAATTAAGTTAAACAAACAACAAGAAAATATATTCTTGTGGTATTTTTAAAACATTATTAACATTAAAAAAATTTCTAATTTCCTATTGTTAAAACCAAAAAGAATGTATATTTATTTCTAGAACTGTATTTAATTAAAGAAGAAGAAAAAATCCATAGAAATTCCTTAAAGTTAATTACTCTAAAATGAATTAAACGCATTAAAAAGTATTATTTTCCAGTATAGCTCTGGTTAATAATTATAAATATCCATCAAAAATTTTCTTATTTAGGTTTTAAAAAACAGCATTATTGTTTCATAAAAAAATTAAATCCAAAAAATTCGAAGAGATGAATTTAATGAAATGATAATATAAATGCTCAAACAATTGTTACACTATTAATAGTAAATTATATATTAGGATTATGAATATTTTATTTTAGATAAAGTGAATGGTTTTTCTATCTAAATCATAGTAAAAGCATATGATTTTTGTTTTCTATTTTAAAGAATCAAATTACAATTTGAAATTTATAAATTTCAGGAAAAGAAATTCTTGCAATTATTAAAATTTGTATGGTTGTATATTTATTTAATTATAAAGATATTTTAATGTATATTTATTTATAATTAATATGTAAAATATACTCCATTTGTAATTTAAATTGGATTATTTTGCAATTATTTAGTTTTTAAGATGATTTGTTTCAAGTATTAATTATTTATTTAGATAGACTTTAAAAACATCTATTTTTAGTTTACATAATTTAGAGAATGTTTTCATAATAAATATTTTGCTGATATTTATTCAAATTATTAATTCTAATAATGTTAAAGCTATGATAGAATACATTTTTTTCAAATACTTCAATGATAATTTAATTACCATATATTATTATAAATTTTTATGGTAAATAATTGCTATTTCATATGAAGATTAAAAATTTTTTAAATTATCACTAGTCTAAAGGTTATTCATTCACTTTTATTTGTCCTTTTCAGATTTCATTCAAATATGGATTTTACTTTATTTACAAGAATACAAATATTTAATTTGCATAAATCATTTTTGTACAGATTTTTTTAACAAAACTTAAAAAGGATCCATTTAAAGCATAAATAAGTCTTCATACTTCCAACTATAATAACACATAACTCTTTTTTATAAATGCTAAAATAAAGCTGAAGTAAAAATAAAAAAGGTTTAAAATATTTAATAAAAATTTAAAGTATAAAAATAAATAAGTTAAATGAGAGAATGATCAATAAATGGCTCTTTTACTATTTTATAATAAATATTAATAGAATTAGATAAGAATCTAGTAATATTATATTTAAATTTTTTAAAATGTTTGATTAGTTTAATTATTATTTGCATTCGCTAAAAGACCTTTAAATTGTCAATTTTATAAACAAAGAAATAAAAGTAATAAAAATAAATAAAAAAATGAGAAAAATAAAATTATATTTCAAACTAATACTTTTTATAAAAAGATGCAATATATTCTCTAAAAGAATTAAAGTACTTTTAAAATAATATTTTGAAAAAAAAATAAATTTTACTCTGCATATGTATTCTATTTGTATGTAGCCTTTACTAAGGCAGTACCCTAGGGTACTCTATATATATATTAATTAGAATTGATAAATTATTTCTAAAATAAAGATTAAATTAAAAAATAATAAACACAATAGACAAATATTTTAGTTACTATCAATATATTTTTATTGTTTAAAAGAGGAAAATTAAAAAAATATATTAAAAAAATAATTAATGTGATAACTATTTAGTTTTTTTTTAGCCATTTGAATATTATCTTTGCATCATCTCCTTTATTTAGTTTTTCTTATCATAATTAATTAGATCATTTTAAAAAAATAAGAGAGATTATTTGAGGGTGACTAAATAGATTGTGTCTATATGAATTTTTAATAAAACTAAACATTTATTATAATTAATTAAATTGTCTCCTTTAATTTTTGATGTATAAGAAGTTAGAAAATCAATTCTAATAATTAAATAAATAATTAAGTTAAAAAATATGATGAAAATAAGTTTAAAAAAAAAGAATTTTATTGAAGATGAAGCAACTGCTTCATCTAGTTCTGCAGTTTAACAAAACTTTGATTTAGACGATTTTGACCTTTCTGATAGTGATAGAGAAGATTATCATAACAATGTCGATATCCTCTTTGTCCTTGATACTACCGGATCTATGGGGCCTTATATTCCTTAGGCCATGATGACTATTAAAAAAATTGTTGAAAAATTTTCTAAAATGGAATTCAATATTAAGTTTTCTTTATGCACTTATAGAGTAATAATTTAATTAATTATTTTTTTAAACTTATTTAATGTGTTGATTAAGATTTAATTTAAATCTTTAGAAATATTTAATCATAATAAATTCTTAAATTATATTATTTTAAAAAGAATTATTATTTTATATTTAATATTTTAATTTTAAGGATCATCCTCCTTAAGAAAAAAGTTATGTAACTGAATTTTATGATTTAACAACTGCTAAGTAGCTCATTACAACTCTTAATTCGGTTCAAGCTTAAGGTGGAGGAGATGGACCAGAAGCAGTTATGGATGGCTTACGTGAGGGCCTATCCAAAACTTCTTGGAGATTAAGTGAAGATAATGTCACAATTTCAAAAAGGTAAATAAACAATTATGAAATTAATAGAATTAGACCTTTAAAAATAATATATTTTTTAACAGATTCGTATTTCATATTTGTGATGCTCCACCTCATGGAAAAGAATATGGTGGTTCGAGTAGTGATCCTGAATGGGCAGCAAATGGTTGCCCTTGTGGAACAAATAAAGATGATATTAACAAATTACTAAAAGAACATAAAGTAGATTATCACTTAATAAAAGCAGTTAGCTCTGTTGATAAAATGGAAGCAATTTTTAAGGAATGTTTCAAAGAAAATTATGCTGAAACTATTGTTTTGTCTAAAACTAATACTAGTAGTGGTAAAATTCTCAAAAAAAAGAATAAAAAGAAGGATGAGAAAAGTGTTTGTACAAAAGAACATGAAGAATCTGAAGATTTAGAAGAAGATGGTGATACAAAAACTCTTACAGAAGAAAAGGAAAAGTGTGCAAAAGTAGATGATAAAGATGAAGGTACTATGTGGACTGGAGTTATAGGAGCATTATAGAAAAAATTATTGTGATATAAAAATTCTATCAAAGAAATATAAATTGATTGAATAAATATCAAAATATAAATGTACTTTTAAGGAATAAAAAAAGATATTCCATATTTAAGTAATTATACATTTTTCATTACTTCTTGAGTAAGTATTCTTTCTTATTAAAGCTGTAAAAATACTTTATCCTCTAGTATTTATAAATTAAAATACAAAGTACAAAACCAATTTAGTATTCATAAAGAATTTAATTAAATGTAAAAATCAAATAACCTACCTATCAGTATTGAAATTAAATTAATAATTTTATTTATTTAACAAAGGAATAATAAAACTTTAAAAAATTATGAAAATAAAATAAAATTTTTTAACTTCATAATTTATTTTTCTAACAAAAATAAAAAATATTAATTAAAAAATGATGAAATTTAAACCAAACAAATAAAAATAAAAACAGAGAATATTCTAAAAATTTAAGTTTGTTTTTCATATTTATGATAACTTTACCAAATTTATATCACCTATGATTAAAATATATCTTTCCTAAATTAAAATTAAGGCATCCCTTAAGTTAAATAATTTATTTGAAATTGTAATCTACTGAAGAGAAATTTTATTTTTCAAAATGTTTTCTAGTTCATATTCAAATTTTTACAATAATTTTAAAGAGGGTTTTTCTTAATCATTTTAGAAGAATGATAAATCTTCCATTTTGAAGCTTATTAGTTTGAATTTAACTTTATTTTCATCATTAATATCTAAAGATAAGTTTAGTTTTATAGTTGTACTTAATTTAAATAAACTTATGTTATTGTCTCCAAAATTTACTAAAAATTCTAATATATTTCTTGATACAAATTCTATGTGGGAGTTATGGATAAAATTTATTATGGGTGAAGATTTTTATGTGATCCTAATAATTATTTACTAATTTCCAATAAACTAGTTGATCACTCCTAGGAAAAGTAAATTTAAATTTAATAAATTCTAAGATTAGTAACTTAACGGTAATTAAATATCTTTATTCAGATCATTATTTTCAAATAGTGACTACAAGAGATTTTAAATACTTATTTAACTGATCTGAAGAGAAAAATCTGATTATAAATTTTCTAAAAGATGAATATTATTCTAAGGATTTGGAAAATTATTTTCTTATTTTGTTTATTTTACTTCACTCTTAAATAAAAAATTAGCTTCTAAAGCTAAATCTTGTTCGTTGATTTTAGGAATTTAAAAATCAACTTAAAGGATAGTAAGAGTTTAAGGAATTTCTATTGTTGGCTTTAATTCTACTAAATTTTAGTTTATATTTTCAACTATATTTTTTATATAGTATTTTTATAAATAGTTTTTGATTTCTACTTACAAAAATTATGTAAGGTATTATTAACTACTCTTCAAGTAGTGGGGTAAGTTAATTCCTTCTTCGCTCAAGTAGAATTCTTCTATTTTGACTTTTTGAATTAAGATTTAGCCATATTCATTCTTGAAAAATTAAAAAAGCAAATCAAAGGAGCAGCTTGGAGATATTTTTATGCTTTAAGTAAATGAAAAAACCTATAAATTACCCGATAGACACACATTAGCTCTTTAAATTTGTACTTAAAGCTGATTTTTGTTTCCTTAAACAAAAATATCTTCCTTTCTGATTGATATTTCTACTTGAGTATTTTTTAATTGAGCTAAACCATTCAAATCATAAGATTAAAAGCTAAAAGAGAACTTCTGGTTAGGAAACAATTCTTCATAAGTATGGTCTTTTATTTTATTTAGAAGGTTAACAGAAATCACTAAACCTGCTCCATCAAATGCTGTCCTTGCAGAAAATATGCTCAAGCAAAGGCATATTGTTATGAGAATAAATTTTTTCATCTTATTTTTAAATAATTTTGTAATTAGTCTTTGATAAAATTCAAATTACTCTTAATTAATTATATGTACTTAACTTATATCTACTATTTAACTCTACTAATTATTTAATATTGTAATGTAATTTGAAGAGATTATATAAAAGCCAAATAGAAGATTATTCTACTCTCAAATTATATAAATTATATTTTATTTATATATTATTATAATTTATAATTGCAAATTTTTAGTAATTATTTTTAATTTAGTTAATTCAAATAAATTTTTCTCCTGTATTCCTATTTTAGATTACTTTAAAGATTTTAATCTGAAGCGATGGTCATGTTTTAAAAAAATATTTTTTTTTTAGCCAACATTTTAAAAAATATTTCTCTTTAAAACCATCAAAGAATTTCAAAATATTTTCGATTCAAAAAAAATTATGAAAAGTGTTAAAGTTAAAAAATATCCCTTATTTTAATAAATGGGTTATTCAAACTTTCAAGATTGTTAATTGTGTTATTAATTTTATTTGTTAAAAATCAGCTGATCAAAATATACCCTTTAATTAATTTTAAAAAAAGCAGTAGTCATTTGACTTTAATTCTATTCAAAATGTTAAAATTCGGAAAGTCAATAAATTTTGATATTCTGTTGGTTAACTTTTATAAAGTTTTTTAGAAATTATCAAAATAAAGAAAATAAAAAAATTCTATCAAGTGAATTACATATAAAAGCAGATTGAGTGCAAAAATTTTTTAAATAATTAAATTCAGAATAATTTAAAGTAATTTGAGTAATAGAATCCTTAGAAACAAATTTTATGATTAAAGAATTAGTTTTATTTTTCCAAATATATTAATTTTGTATGGAATCTTTCAAAAATTCAGTGAAATAAAAATATTTGATAATTGAAAAAATTAAAGGATTGAATGAAGCTTTTTCCAAATCAAAATAAAATATTTCAAATGTTTAGTTAAGATAAAATTTTTAATTTTATTGCAAAATATCTTAGCTTTTTATATGTTATTTTCTTATAAATAATTCTTTCTAAAGTGGCTTATTGTAATTTATTCTTTTTGTGATTATTATCAATTCTATTAAAAGTTTGTATTAATAACAACAAAATTGTACAAATTAAAATATAAATTTATTATAACATTAGCATAAGCAAACACAATCAAAGATATGAATCAAAAAGTTCTTCTTTAATCTCAAGAGACATTGTAGGATTATTACTATAAAATTCATTAGCAAAAATGTAGTGAGGATATGAAAGGCAAATTAAAATAAAATCTTAAAGAATTCATAGAAAGTAGTTCTAAATTTTATTTTATACTTGATGCCTACCCAATATCTTAGTTAGAAGATTTGGAATTAGATTTAAGCAATTTCAAAGTTTATAATGAAAAAAATATAACTTTAGAAGCTGCAGACCTTATCATTAAGTCTAAGAACATGAATGTAAAATATATTTATGAATTTTTTATATTCTAACAATAAATATACATTGAGAGTTAAAGATAAAGATAATTTTCTTTTCAATGCAAAAGATAAATGAAAGCTTTAAGATAAAAATTATGATTTAATTTATTTTCTTATGTTATAATAGATAGTTATTGACATGATGTCAGAGGAGGTTGGTGCGAAAATATTATTTTTGCTTTCTTTGGCTCTAAATTATTAGAAATAGTTAAATAAAGTAATAGTCTACTGCTTCAAATATTGTAGTTATGTAGAAGATATAATAAAATCATTCTAATTTTCAACAATAAATAACAATATTTATCATATGAATGATTTTAATACATATTAAAATTTGAATATTGTCAAGTATGAATTAGATTTTTTTAAAATAGAAGAAGATATTATTTAAATGGAGAAAAAAATAAGATAAATGAATAAATTTAACAAGTTTAATGTGATTATATTTTCTAAAGATGATTTTCATTCTTATAAAATAAGAAAGTAATTAGAAATGAATTCATATTTAATCTAAAAAATGAATATTTATTGTGAAGAAATTGACAAATCTTCACTAAGATAATAAGATCATTCTAACATTTACATATTGAGTTAACTCAATTTACTAAAAAATCAAAATGATATTATTGATAATTGTTACATGGTTATAGATTTTGGAATGAAGTAGCACACCTTTTTTTCTCATAAGTTTGATGCCTATCAAGAATAAGTCATTTTTATTTCAAAATATGAGGCTTTAAGGAGATCATTTTATTTAACTAAAAACTATCCATGTTTGCTAATAAGAGCTTACTAAAAATAAAGTTTATTCAGAAGTACTACAGACGATCTCTTTTAACTAATCTAAAAAGAAGGAGAATTGTATTAATATTTGATAAAAAAAAATAAAATAAAAAAACACTTTTTTGAAATTAAAAATTATGAAAGTTATTTTCATGAAATAAATTTTGAAAAAAAAGAATTTCATTTTAAAGATGAATAGGAAATTTTAAAGTTTGATCCATTTTAAACAATATATCTGCATAAAGAAGATGTCTTCTTAAGAAGTTTACTCTAAATTAATTAATCAATTATTAATAAAGAATCTTTTGATTCTGAAAAAAATATTGTATTTTCTCTCTTACAAAATCATATTTGGTCTAAAGATGGAAATATTTATACAATATTAAATTATAGAAATAGTATCTAAGTAGAATAAAAGAAATCTAAGCAATAAATAGTATGTTAGAAGTAGTTTTTAAATCCTTTATTATCAAATATTGCTAATGTACCTAGTGACTCTATTCCTTCTCTCATACAAAAATATATCAAATCTTTCCCAAAATCTCTCTTTGTCTTTTCTGGGTATTATTTTATTGAATATTATTCTTGTTTTTTTTAAATTTTCTAACAGAAATAAGTAAAAAGGTTATATGAATGTGGAAACAGGTGAATTTATTAAAGTTTATGTGCAGAGCCCACTCAAAATATACTCCTAATATCCTACTTTGATAATAGCTCATTTTTTGATTAAAGTAGGTGAAGAACTCTATATTTAAGATTATACCAAGGTCAATATTTCAGAAATATCAGAATAATTAAATAAAAAAATAAGTTAGCATATTGAGAATATAAAAATAGAATAAATGTAAATTTCATTTTTATTTAATTAATCTTTTATCACTAACTAAAAATATAAAAGCAAACAATATTTTGATATCAACACACTTCTTTTTGATACAGTCTGGGTTAATTCAGGAGAATTGATTAATGAATTTTAGGAATAGTTTAATTGTATCGTTAAAGCAGATCTTTTGTTTGATTCAATCACTATCTATAATATCATTTACAAAAATGAAGAATAATATACAGCAGAGTAGAAAGTTGAAGCCTTTGAATTAATCCTTGATTCTTCTAAGAACTCTCTCATTAACGAAAAAATAGAGTTTGACTATTTTAATAATGCTAAGCTATGCTTGAAGAAAGGTAATTTCCTTTTAAAATTAAATAAGAAATACAAAGCTTTTTTAATATTTGAATTATTGATTTAAAATGTTTTAATCATAAATTTATAAAGGAGGTTTAATAGAAAGAATTATCAAAAACCATGAGTGTTTTACGTTTTAGATTGATAATGTTCCTGTTAGTATGAATATTGAAAAGCTAAGTGAATGGATAAATGAATACAGTGATATTATCAGTATCAAGCCAGTTGATAAGCCAAAAGATGAAGTCAGTTTATCTTAAAATACTTAAAGAGGAATATGCTACATTATTTCAGTAGAAGATTAAAGTGATGTCAACTTTTTTATAGATGTTTTTGATGAGACAGAAATGGATAATAACATAATAAAAATCAAGAAAATTTAAAATACTTTAAAAAACAAATAGGTAAAATCAAAATTATAGTTAAAAAATTAACTTTATTTTTTTTATTGTTTAGATGATTGATGGAATTAAGTTTATGGATGAATGCATAGGCGCTCGTGTAAAATGGTATAATTTAAAATGTGAAGGACCTGCTTTAATAGAATACGAAGATGAAATTAAATGTTAAGAAGCTTGGGAAACACTTTCTAAGGAAAAGTTTTTCAGTAGAAAAGATAACACGATAATTTCATATAAATACTGTAAGGGAGGATTAAATTTCAATAATGAAATAGATTGGATGGATTATTTAGTCAAAAAATGTAAGCTACAACCAACTAAAATTCAAATTAACAGAGAAAAGAAACCTGATCACTTAAAATAAGAAAGTTTTATTAAATACATAATCAAAAATAATATAACTCCTAATTGCTAGCTCATAAGTTTAAACAGTTATTCAGAGACATCCAAAAAATCAGCTAAGATATAGCTCTTACTTGAGTCTGATATAAAGAAATTAGTTGAAAAATATGATAATGCTACTAATATTATTGGCTGTACTAAATGTTTTGTTTCTCCTTTCTATTATTATACTCATCAGATAGACAGCTCTCTCAGAAATTATGTTAAACTTGCTCTTGAAAATGTAAATTTAATTTTTCTAATTCTTGTTACCAATTGTATTAAAAATTTAATAGGATTAAAATATAAATCTGGCAGTTTAATAAAAGAAATGTAAAGTGGCATTTCTTGCTTAAGAAAGTGAAGTTGGTTAAAGATTTGAAGTTATTAGAATAAAAGCTAAAGATATCAATATGTTTTAAGCTTTTAAATAGAAATTAATAGCTTATATAGAGGGAAACTAAATTATTATTTAGAAGGATAAATATAGTTTGAACAAATTAAAAACTCCTGAAGGAAAGCTTTTTATTAATGATATGAATATTCTTTTCAATTGCTATATTAAAGTAAGTAGCTCTGTAACTTCTGAAGGAAATTACATTTTATATGTATATGGTCTAAGTGAATAAAAGTTAGATAAACTTTAATAAAATATAGAAGAAATGCTTGGTATGAATTCGAATCTTATTATAAAGCTGAATGAAGAAGAATTCAAAGCTGCTTCAAAAGTACTTGTTTTTGAAGACATTAAATAAGAATTTTCTCTTGATTAAATTTATTTGAATAAAGCTAAACGTTAGCTTTTTGTGGAGGGTTTAGAGTAAAATATCAATAAATTTAGAGAAGAATTCTCATAAATGATTTAAAATTTACAAAAAATGAAAGAATTAACCAACAATCTATAAGGAGAAATATAAAACGATATTAATTAATTAAAAGTTTAATCACCTCAGTGTGAAATTTGCCTTATGGATATAGATATTCCCTATAGATTGCAAGTAAATTTATTTTATTGTGTTAAAAAATAAAAAATTACAAAATTAATTTTAATTTTTACTTGAATAGGCTTGCAGACATAAATTTTGCTAACCTTGCATAAATTTATATTTGATAGATTGCCTCAAGAATATTTAATAATTTCCTTTAAAATGTCCTAAGTGCTCATTAGAAATGGTAATTCAAGATTTAGTTCGTTTGCTAAGTGATCAGTAGTGGTAAAAGCTAACAAACCTCTCACTAAATAAGTATGTATAAGAAAATGGTTCTAAAGCATAATTTTGCTTTACCCCTAATTGCTTATACATATATGACCCTCATTAGTAAAAATATAGATGCCCCTTATGCAGTGTTGTATATTGTGTTCCTTGTAAAAAGCCAGCTCACCCGGGTTTAACATGTGCTGAGTCCTAATTAGGCATAGATATATTATTTAAAAATTATATGGTTGAAGTAGATGCAAGGTATATTAAAATAGTTATTTATTTAAAGATTTTTACACTAAAATATGTTAAAATAAAATAAAACTCAAATACAAAATAATTTATAATTTATAATAAAGATACTGTCCTAATAAAAATTGTGGAGCTATTCTTATGAAAATAGATGGCTGCAATAAAGTAGAATGTAAAAATTGCCATAAGGCTATTTGCTGGCATAAAAGCTGTATGATACCTTATGAGACAGCTGATAAATGCTATGAACATTTAAGAAATTTCCATGGAGGTTATTATGATTGAAAATAAAATTAAATTAGATATTCAAATTTAATAGATAAATTGTAAAAAAAATATGGTTGTTGTAATTATAGTTTTTAGAATATCATTTATATTTATTTTTTATGTAAAAAATTAGCTTTATTAGTTAATTTAATTTAAAGTTTTTAAAATTGTCTTTCACAAAAAATCAATCTAAATTTATGGCTATATCAACAGGTTTAACTCAAAAATTATTGACATATTTTAATCAAGATAATTCCTTTTAAAATTATGAAATCATAAACATAAGATGAAAAAATATGCTACATCATAAAAAGGTCTTGTTTAATTAATGAACTTTTTATAAAAAGGAATAAATTTTTTGTAATTATAGCAGTTTTATGATAAAAAAATCTCAAAAATGAATAAAAAAGGAAATTTTTAAAAAAATGAAAATAGTTTAAAATCAAATCATTTTTTTAAAATTCAGGAAGGAAGAGTAGGGAAGAAGTTTTTGATATAAAATGATTAATATTAATTTATTTTAAAATTTATTAAAAAGAATCTTGGAATTTTTTTAATAATCAAATGAAAAAAGTAAAAGTTTTTAAATAAAAAGAAAATAAAAACATTGATTTATCATACAATATTTAATTTTTGTAATAATTTTTATTTTTCATAAAAAACATTTCCTGAATTTAAATTAATAATAGATTAAGTAATCGATTTAACTTAGTTAAACATCTATTCTAATTTCTTATAAAAATTAAGATATAAATATTCATTTTTACTTTTAACTCTATACTTTTCAGGGTCATTTATCATTTATATGATTGCTTTTGTTATATTATAAAGATTTTGTTCAATTATTTAAGGATATTTATCTAATAACAATTCACAAACTGTTACTACCCTTTTCATCTCCTAGCAATCGCCTTCAAAAGGTATTAAAGTAAATAATTTTTAAAAGGGAGCTAAATCTTCTTTTGTGTACTAATTTTATTATTTATTTTCTATTAGCTTGACCGTCATTAATACTAAGGTAATTTAGTTATTTTCTATTATACCTTTTTTATTTAAATCATCCACTTTTTCATTAAATTTGGAAATATTTCTTACAATTTCATAATATTTTTTGAATATATCAGGTTATATCATATCAAAACAATAACTTGTAATGACACTTAGATAAAATGAGATATTTCTTTGAGCCATTTCTTACTCCATGAACTCCTAATTTAGAATTACTTTATCAAATGTATCTCTAAAAACAAGAAATACATTTTTATCATATTTTACTAATGATGCCAAACAACCAATCATTTCATTAACAGCTGGTTTGTCTATTTTAGAAATGTCAAAATTTTGATTTTTTTCTAATAAAATATCTTTTTCATTTGAAACTTAATTTTCATCAGTTTACTCCTCTAGTTATTCTTCTTCTTCTTCTACTTCATCTTCATCTTATTCTTCTTCTTGTTCTTCTTATTCTTATTCTTATTCTTACTCTTGCTCTTATTCTTCTTGTTCTTCATCTTCCTCTTCCATTTGATTTGAATGAAGTTATTAGCTTTAATCTTCTTCTTAATTTTACACATTATCATAACTATAATTTTCTAAACTCTCAAAACATTCTGAAGCACTATTTTCATTAAATTAGTTGTCATGATCTTTTTATTGAAATAATTTTTCAAAAAGCAATCCCCATACCTCTATAAAATTCTTTTAAATCATCTTTGGATATACTTTATAAAGTTTTTTAAGACTTAGTAATTGCCATTAGACTAATTCAGGCTACAATAAATGTTTTGATCTCTGCATTTATATTTTAATACCATCAAATATTTAATAGAAAAAAGATCTTATTGTTGGGTTATCAATTTTTTTAATATTTTAGAATAATAAGAAACTTATGTCTTCAAATTCATCCTAATAATTTAATTACTCAGCTTTGCAAGCTTGTTCTAACAAAAATTTAAATAGAGGAGCATATTCAACTTTAGCTTCTTGTGATAACATACTCATTTCTTCAGGTAAATCCTTTTAAAGGTATAATTCTGGATAGTATTGCTCAAAATATAATTTTACACTAGTAAACATTTAAGAAACAGAGATAAAGGTGTAATGAATAATAGTGTATTCTTCTCTTTCATTAGCTAAAATTTTAATAATATTTTCCATAATTTCAAATTTTTTATGTTCAACAACAATTTTTGGGCATAACTCTATTAAATTACTAAGCAAAACAATTGATTTAATTTTAAAATTAGCTAATTCAACCCTTGGTTAAGTAATCTAAACTTCTTATTCCTATTATTCTTCATAACCATCGTCATCATCATTAAAGCCATCTTCATCTTACATTAGCCCACTTTTAGTAACAACAAAGTTTGTATTTATGTTTAAGTCAGCAATTAATGTAGTAAATAATTTCAAAAATAATTCATCAGTTAGATTATTATCTTGGAACAATTTTAATTCAATGTTAGAAAAAAAATCATAAATTTTTGCTCTTTTTTCATAGGAATTTTTATATTTTCCTTCAAAAATGAAATTTGCAAAATTTTTTAGCAAATTTTTTACTTTTAAAACTAAATCCTCATCTCTACAACTTTCAGATTTCATAGACATATTTGCCAAGCTACTCAAACTAGACAAGTTATTTAATTCAACTTATTAATCATTTTGATTGAAAACTTAATCATTTAAATGCTCATATTTTGAGAAAAAAACTTCTTTAGACAACTAAAAATATTCTGAAATGTAATATTCTATCTTATCAATACGAAGAATGTTGCAAATGATACTTACAAATTCTTCAAATTATTATTCTCCAGCATTTGAGCTACTATTTTATATTTGCAATTACTTTAAGCATATTTAATATACTCGAGGTGCATACTATATCATGAAAAAGACAGTTGAATCATATTTTAAAAATATATTTTCTATAATCCCTGAAACAAGGCTTGTATGTGTACTTGAATAATTAGTTAAATTTTGTAATTCATCTATTAAGCTTTCCATAAAATATTTATGATTATAACAAATAAAATAAAAAGCTGTGTGTACTAATTTATCTAGGCATTTCAGTACACAATACTTAATGAAAGGATTTTTTAAGTGAAAAGCTAAGGATTAGCAAAAAGTATTCTCAATTTAACGAAAATAGTCTATATTGAAATTGATCCAAAAAAAGATCATAGTATATGTCCCTTTCAATATTCTTACTTCTTTATAAGAGTAGTCTATTTGGTTAGGAATTTGTTTATTTGGAGTTCCTTATTCAACTTTTTTCAAATTACTCAAGATTTATTTGAAAACTTGTTCATTTACAAATGTTCTTTTCTCAGTTTGAGTTAGACCTTCAACATTGTACTTAAATTCTACTACTTAATTACTCTTTTCTGGTTCTTCAGTTATGATATCTAAATGTTCACATAAAGAAAACATGCTATTAATCATTTCAGGTATGAAGCCTTTTTTAAAGTTTTTCAAAATTTCATTCAAAGTGATTTAGTAGAGTTTGATTGCCATATTTTTATTTTATTAATAAATTTATTTTTCCAATTTTATCTGCTAAGATTATGTTGGATCTTAAGTATTTTAAATCAAAAGTTCTTCTTTTTATTCAATAAATTAATCAATCTCAATTAATTAAAAAAGTTTGTCCAATTTTTTTAAGATTTCTTTCTCTCTAAGTTAGTAAAAAGCTTTTTCACCACTCTTTAGAAACATTAAATAATTATAGAGCAAGTCTTTATCTTCCTCTAAATACTTTTCTTATGATAATTATTACAGCACAAGAATGTATATTTTTTTTTTAATTTTTTCATTCATTGCTTTCTATAACTAAATCAAGCAACAAGTTATTAGTAACTTAACTTTGCTATTGCTATTACTGTTGTTGTTTTGATTTCTCTTTTGCTTTTTAAGTTTTCCTTCTTTAGTGGCATAATCTGAGTTCCATTCATTGTAAAGTGCCTCTATTAATTCTTTTTCACAATGAATATTAGCTTATCCAGATTAAGATAACAAAATAGATAATTTATCAGAATCAGAAGAGAAGTACCTATACCCCTACTTAAAGCTTGTTATTGCTTTAATTAGAATTAATCCTTCTATTAATTTTTCTTTTTTTTTAGAGTAAATAAATTAAAAGATATCTGACTGTGTTATTGATAAATATTTATTAAATCTTCTCAAAAGAGCTCCTATTATTTCAGCCAGAGTTTCTATATTATGTGATCCATTTTCTTTGAAGTTTTTCATTGCCTTAATGAACAAAACTTCACATTATGCTTTCTTTTATTATTCATCTAAAAGATCAATGATGTCAAACAAGTAAATAGCCCCCTAGATAGATGATTCTTTAATGACAGCATCAACTAAAATCTCAATTAAATCTTATTGAGAAATAGAATGAAAAGTACTTAAAAACTATGAAGTACTTAAATCTTATTTAAAAGTCAATTTAATTGAATCACTTAGATTATTTTCCATTTTATTATTAATGTAACGATTTGAGTATTTGTTTTTATCTGAAATATCTTTTTGCCAATTTTTTTAATTAAAAATAACTAATTAAATAAATTAGACAGATATTTTATTTTTAATAAAAAATCCTAATCATCGTCTAATCGAATTTCACTTTGAAACAAAATCCACAATAAGAAATAAAAGTCAATAAATGTTTGATAAACTCTGGCTAGGTGTAATACTTTTTAAATCTGATTAACTTGCGCTCAAAAATTATATTTAACTTAATTGCTTTTATCCAAGCTTTGAACAATCAAATTTATCTATCTTTCAATATTTTAAAATGAATATTATTTTTTTCTTTAATTTTTACAAAATAAATTTTGTTATTTTTGAAAAGAATTTTGATGAATTTTATGGAATAAAATTTTTACTAATAAAATTGATTAAAAATGTATTTTTGAACAAAGAATTCAACACAGATAAACAGAAAATTTATAATTAAATAAATTATGTATGCTTCAAATGTAAATTATTCTTTTCTTTTTAACTGGGCTTATAGATAAGCTATTTGATACTGATTTGTTAGTATTAGTAATTATGAAATTAGTAGTTGGTTTTTGATTAAAATAGTTTTCTAGTTATATTTATGGTTTATTTTGCTTAAAGTTAGTAGATGAAGAAGTAGATTAGTTTTGTTTAGTTGTTTTTAACTGTGAATTTAAGGAGCTTTTGCTAATTTATTCCTTTGAAAGGGATGATTACAAATCTTACAATTGTTTTTATTCATTTTTCTGAGGTAATTAAAGTGGTGAATTTAAAATGTTTTTGTAAACTAAAGATGGAGACTTGTATGAGATGGTGTGAAATAGATTTTTATCAGAATTTAAATTTCTAACTGATTAAGCAGAATTTAAGAAGTATCTGTCTCGTTTATTATCAAATTAAGGTCTAATATTTACTTTTTTATTTTATTTTCTTTGAAGCTAAGAAGAAGATTTTGTAACTCTATCTTTTACAAAGTGTGTTTGATCTATAAATTATAAAGTTGAATTTCTTTCATCTTAAGTAATAGATTGAGCAGAGTATTTACGAGAATTTATTTTTGAACTTTCAGATGATTAATTATCATTTTACTAAGCATAAGTTTCATTTAAGAGTTTAATTATATTTTAGTGTTGTGATGAATATTGATTTAGTTAATTTATCTCTCTGCTGCTTACTGAAAATTTTTATTAACTTTGTTTTTGTTTTTGCTCTTAACTGTCCTTGTTATCTGTTAAAAATAAATTTTGCTCACTTTTTTCATTAATTGAATCTCTTGAACTGCTTTTTGAAGGGCAAAAATCATCTTGTGCTGCTTGCAAAAAGTTCAAGGATTTGATTATAGGTTCAGCAAAATTCTATTTGGATATTTTTAATGTGTCCTCTTCCAATCTAGAATTAGAATCATTTAAAACGTTTTTTCTAAAATTTTAAAAGGTTTTATATTACTTTGTTTATATTTTTTCAATTTAAGGAATTTAGTTTAGTGATTTAATATTGCTTAAAGAGGTTGCTTCTTCTTCTTAACTTGTTGATTTTTATTTAATTTTATTAATTTTCTTAATGAAGTAATTGAGAGTTGCTTTATTAACTACTTTAGGTAATTCTTCTTCATATTCTTCTCTCAATTCTTTTAATGTTGGAACACTTCCTAGTTTAGATGGTATTAGCTCAATTATGCTGTTACGCTTAACATGATCTTTTAGTTATTTTATTCTCTTATCTGATCCAAGCTTTGTGTTAAATTAGTACTGAAGCTTATGAATAAAAAGCTTTGTAGATATATTGAGAAACTCTGGCTTTTTGTTCTCTTCTATTTTTCTTTTTTCTAATTCTTCATCAAACTTCTTATTGTATTTTCTGAGTTCTTCTTAATTAAACTTTCTTTAAAAGACTCCAGTTGAAGTTGAATGTAAAGTATTTTCATTATTGTATAACATATCTTTTATCTTTTTCTTCAAAGGGCTTTTTACTCTCATTTTTTAAAAAGTATCTTCATACTAATTATATGTGTTTTTCTTTAATTAGGTAGTTATAACTTCTAATCTTTGTTTCATCAAATTTTATTTTATTTTAAGTCTTTCTAACAAATACTCATAAGAGCAGCGTTAAGAACATATTCTTTATATCAGATCATTCTTACTTATTTCCAGCAAAAGACCTTCTTCCTAGCAAACAACAGTAAATGTTCTACGAATTTCTTTATTTAAAATATCTTCCTCACCAAATAGCTCATGAGCTGCTAGATTTACGATCTTTTTTTGGTTTACAAATTTAAAATATAAATGTGTGAAAATCCTTCAATTTAATATAATTTTGCATATTATTCTATCATTTAGCAGATGAATAATTGTAATAACAATCAAATTTACTTAATGGAGCTTTTTTTGAGGAGGACGACTTGATTTAAGGTTATTTCCTTCAAGCTGTTTAAATAAATCATCTTCAGGTTTCATTATGTATTTTTCATCTCCTATACAGTCAATATCAACTTCCTTGTATATCTAATATGTTTAAGTTAAAATATATTTATTTATACTCCAAATCAATTAATTACTGTGTATTATCCACTGCTCACAATGAAAATTTTATCAGGGGAATCACCTTAACTAAAAATTCTTTCACCTCTTTTGTATGATTTTTAAATAGAATTCAAATATATTTGCTTAATGAGATTGAAATTCCAAGTTTGAAATAGTGGCAATTCTGCAAAAAATCCCATTTCTTTTAAAAGTTTTTCATTTTCTGAATCCAATAAAATCTACTTAAAGGGTTAAGCTTCCAATATTGCAAAATGACAATCTTCATCAGCTTTAATAGAAGCTAATCTAGGCTTTTTACTTATTAATGAAAGCTCACCAAAACTTTAACCAAATCCCAAGGTTTTTACTTAGATGAGCTGATTTTTATTTTTAACTGCTTCACCTGGTGGATATATCCAAATAGATACTGTCCCTTTTAAGATGATATAAAACTTCTCTCCTATGCTATCTAGATTTATAAAATATGTTAAATAATGCATCAAGTTGGTAATATTTTACCTATTTCAAAAACCCATTCACCCTTTTTAACAAAGTCATATTCCATATTCACACAGCACTATCTATGAATAGTTTTGAATGAAGGGTCATTACAATAGCTTTTAAAAAATTGAATGTTTTCTGTTGCCTACATAAGGAGCTAAACATCTTTTTCACTTCTTTCAGCTGCAGATTTTTTTATGATAGCAATTTACTTCTATAATATAAATAAATTAAAATCTTATTCACAAAATAGGAAATATTTACATATTAAATTTATTGTATTTCCTCTTCACTTAGGCTTGATAAATTCATGATTGAAGTTATTTTTTTTTAGTTTGCTTGTTTGTAGTACCAAATCTATTTGCTAAAAGATTGATTAAAAAGATAAGCAATCTATCTTTTAATATAAGTTAATCTTACAAATTTTTGTTTTAATTAATATTATAAATATTGAATGAATAGATATTAAATATATAATCATTATGAGTATGGTTTTTAATCAAAACATAAATTACAAATCAAAGTAGAATTATCTCTGCGTTAATATTATGCTTTTTACTGGTATCATAAAAAATCCATCAATATTTTTTAACTTATTTGCTAGAGTTACCTTGAATTTTAAGACACATAATTGATGTACTAATATATTGGTAATTTATCGAATTTAAAAATATTTTCAACCTTCTTTTTAAGTTTTAATTTACATATTTTTATGTAAAATGAAATATTAAAAAAAAATTTAATTGTAAATAATTAGTGTAAATTTAGGAAAGTGATTAAAACTTCAAGTCTATTTTATATTTTTTTTAATTTAATTTACAAAAGATTTTTTTTCACTTCTAAACTTCAAACAATTTTATACATAAATTTACCTTTTTTAAATGTAATATTAAATACTCTTCTATTTATATTAAAATTAACATATTCTAATTCATATATTAATTCAATTCTAATTCAACTATTTTTTTAAAAAATTGAATCATGAAAAATCACAGCATATCCTCTTGAAATAAATAAAATAACTTAAAAGTATTAGCATTTACTGAGTAAAAATTAATTTGAAATTTTTTAATTTATTTAATATTATAGTCTGAAAACTATTTATGATGCATAATCAATTAATGCAACTGCTCTATCATCAATAAATGTTAACTAAATATTTAATTTGAATTAAATTAAATAATTCATAATTATTAGCTTTTGTGGAGAAAAATTAATTTAACCCTATAATTTTAAGAGTTTAATTTAAAACAATTTGTTTAAATAAAAATATTTTTTTTAAATTAGAATGAAAAATAATTTATTATTTAGATCTAAAAAAAATGAAAATTAATTTTAGAATTATTATGAATCAAAAATACATTTTTTAACAATAATTAAGTTGTGGTTTCTATTAATAGGTCATCAATAACTAATAGGAAGCAGTATTATTGTGTTTAAATGATTGGTATGAATTAATTACAAATGAATATTCTCTAAGTTATGAATTAATACTGTTCGATTTAATAAAGTAAAAGTAAGAATTTAATCAAAGTAAGTATTAATAAACAAGCAAATCAATTTGATAAATCAAAATAAAACAAACAGTAGAAAAAATTTAATTTATTATAGAATAAATCAAAAAAGTGATTGAATTCCTATATTTTTCAAACAAAATTCTATCATAAGATCATTTATTTTCTTTACATCTTTCTTAAATATGCTAAACATTTCCTACGAATTTCAGTAAAATATAGTTTTCTAAAATTAGTAAGACTCAAAAATATAGAAAATCCTATAAAAAAAAAAGCTAAATTCTAATATAGATATTCATGATAAGTAGCAGTAATTAATTCTGGAAGAAACTCAGCAAAATTAAAATACATTTTAAAACATTTAGTAATAAAACCCCTAACTCTTCTTGAAAGAAACTCTACATCGACAGTTGGATTATCATACAAAGTAATGTTATTTACTTGAAAACGAGTATTACTTTCTCAGCTAACTTTCTCACCCAAATATAATTAAGCTATCAAGTGAATTGAAAAGTAACTCTAAAAGTTGTTATTTCAAATTAGAAAAAGGTATTTGTGATATGTATGATCGAACATTTAGAAAGGATCATTCTACATTAGAAAATGTTGATTTAAATGAAGTAAGAACTTGTACTAAGCAAGTAGCGCTAGCTTTGCATTACTTACATGACTAATTAAATATATCCCATAATGATATAAAGCCAGAAAACATAATCATGTTTGATTAGAACCTTTTCAAACTTGCAGATTTTGGATATGCTAAGTAATAGGAAAAATCTATAATTTACTCATCAGATTTATATTCTAAATGGAAATATAGATGTAGGGAATATATGGCTCCTGAACTCATATAAATAGTCAATAATTATATTTCAAGTAATAGTAAAAAAACACTAACAAATTTGTATAATAATTACTATATAGATGAAAGTAAGACTGATATATTTGCTTTTGGTATGAGTATATTTGTTATGGTTTTTAGTGTTTTACCATTTAAAACCTAAGAGGGGGCATTTTATGAAGATGAAATATATCAATATCTAGAAAATTAAAATTCTTATGGCTCATTTTGGATGAATTTTAAAGACATACTGATAGAAATAGAAAAGTAAGAAAAAGTAAGAGATTAAAATTATAGAATAGAAAATTTAAAAGACTTACTTTAAAATATGTTATGCCATAATCCTAAAGAAAGATATAGCATAATGTAGGTGATAAACCATCCTTGGTTATAGAATGAAAATAACTCTTGAATAAATAAAAGAATTCTAACTTTCTAATTTATATTATTTACAGTATTAAAGCTTAACTTAATTACTGACTTACATAAAATTTGATTTTCAAATCTTGATTGATCATAATAAAATAGAAGAAATTTTAAATAAAAAAAACAGTAAAAAAATTTAACTTTAAGAGATTAAATAAATAGCATTTTATATAATATGTAAATAAATAAATAATTAAAAATATAGTGCAGTCTAATCATTCTTTAAAATAGATTTAATTTGTTTAAAGATAAAAAATTCAATTCAAAACCAAACATTTATTAATAAATTAAATTTACATGTAATAAGATATTAAAATGCATCATTATTCCTCTATATTCAATCTAAATGATATAAACTTCTTAATCTATACTAACTCAAATTTTTATCAAATGTTTAGTATTTCTTAAGATTATTTTTTAAAGATAATTTTAATAGCAGCAATACTTTTAAAAGTTATTTGATCATCAAATAATAATTATTTTTATTTAACAAGAAATCAATTAGTCATCTGTAGAGAATGGAAAAAAATGTTAAAATGGGTATACAAAATCCCAAAGTTTATTTTGGTATCAAATATTTTATTTGATAATAAAATAGTAATAATAAATCATGATAAAAAATGTATTTCAATGTAAACATTTATCTAAAATATCTAAATGTTGATTTAATTTATGCTGAACCTTTTTTTTAAGACATAAAAGAATAAATAAAATATATTTACAAATTTTTATTAAGAATTTTTTATAATTAATTTTAAAATGTTTTCAAATTTTAGATTTTTATAATTCTTCAAGCTATTTTATATAGCAATCTATAATTGACTGAGTATCATCAAATCTATCATCAGGTTTAGATCCTCCTAAGACTATAACTATCATTGATATTGTTTTTTATAATGAAGGAACATAATTTGAATAAAATGAACTTAGGCAGGATCCTGCTGAAGTAGTTATTCCTGTTTTTACTCCTAAAAAACCTTGATCTAAAAGTTTATTAGTGTTTTTCCAAAAATTAGTCCCATAAGTAACTTCTTGAGTTTGATCATTAATCATTTTATATTTTGATGCATAAGTCTTAGTCTAAACTATCTTTCTAAAGATCCTCCATTTCATAGCTTTATATGTAAGTTTAGCTAGATCATTACAGTTAGATTTATTAAGTTTATTTGTCAATCCATGAGGATTTGCAAATTGAGTGCATCTTAAAAGAAATTATGTACAAATTTTATTCATTTCTTTCAAAAAGAATCTTTAATAATCAGAAACATATTAATCATCTCTAACATCTACACTTTATATCTCTGTAAATAATTTGCTTTATCCAATACTTTCAAAATACAAAAGGCACCCAAAATTTTCAGCTAAGCAAATAGCTGCATCGTTTCCACTAGGTAACATCAGCCCATAAAGTAAATCCTCAATTGTATACCATTAATTAGCATCTAGGCAAGCAGTGGTGCCATTTACATTTATCTTATAAATAAAATTAAAAATTAATTGATACAATATAAATTTAATATATTTAAAATAAAAAACCTAACAAAAAAATCCAATAAACTTATTTTTTTTTATTTTAAAATTGAATAATTATAGTTATTCAAATTTAATATAAATTCTGAAATTTTTTGATAAAAATCTGTTTTTTCAAATTAAACTTGACTTAAAGTTAAAATAAATAAATTTTAATTTGTTTATTAAAAAGCTTAAATTAAAAAAATTGGAAATAAACCTTCTCAATTTTGCAATAATTTTTTTTTAAATAAATTTTTACTTTTTAGATCTATTTTCCAAATTATAATTGAGACAGTAATATCTAAAGAAAGATTATTTGTTTTTAAGAGATACTGGTGGTATTAAAAATGTGTTTTAGTTAAAATTAAGAAAAAGTAGAACTAAATTAAAATAAAATTAATACTGCTGTTTTAGAGACACTAAAGTATATTTCAGAAATATTAATGTCAAATTTCTTAGCAAGTTTTAAAGAAACTAGGCATGTCATTATTTTAGTTATTGATGCCATTTCTCTTATTTCATATGTATTTTCTCCCTAAATTAAAGATGCATCTTCTTCCTTGTAAATACCCCAAGCTTTACAAGAAACTTAAGGTTTTATGTCCTCCTTTTAAACTTCAAAATAGAAGAAATATTAGCAATTTAAATTTTGAGTGTTTTTATTTACTTTTCATCCTTGCTGTTGCTTCTTAATCAGATTTATCTTAACTATTTTCATCATTTATTTTATTAATTTATTGAAGCTAAATTGCAGGTAAATTAGTTTTTGTAGGTTTGCGAAAGAAAGTTGTTGATTTCGATTCGTTAACTATTTAAAAATAAACAAAAAATTAGTAGAGATTAACCAATTTTTAATTTCAAATGAAATGCTTTATTTTTCCAATATATTTTTTATATTAATCTCTTTTACTTGATATATTCCCACATGATGGAATCCTTTTGTAGGTAGAACTCACAGAAGAATTTTAACTTGAACTATTTGTTGAGCTACTTGGTGTAGTTAATTTAGAAGGCATATTTATATTATTACTATTTTATAGCTTTGATAATTTAGATGGTATTTATGTAATTCTTTTTTATGATTCTGATCTTTTGCTATTAGAATTTCTCCATGAAGGGTAATTTTAATTAAATTTATTAATAAGCCCTCTATTTTTCTCAAGAAATTTAAAGAAATCTTCATCTAAGTATTCTAAATCTGGGTCGTTTATGTTGAGATCCAAATAGCTATTAATACTATTTTCTAAATATGAATAAAATTTAAAAAAAAAGCTAATTTTAAATAAATTTTACTACTTGATTAAGGTTTTGTTGTTTATTTCATTATAAAATATTTTTATTAAAGTAATTATCAATTATTTATGCTTTTTATATTTGTTTGAATTGTTTTTTTCGTAGTTTTCAGAATACTTTCAAAGTATAAAAATCTTAATTAAATGAATTGTATTTGTTATTTCTTATTATTTTGTTTCAAGATTCAGTGACTTAATGCGAAATAGGAAATTACTAAACAATTTATTTTTAATAAAGAAACTTAAAACAAACCATAAAATCATAGTTCATCATAAAAGAAATTCAATAATAAGAAATTAAAATTATATTAAGTATTTATCTTTTTATCAATATTTTACTCAGCAAATCTATTATAATTTATTTCATTTTATTATTTAAAAGGTATTAAGTGCTATTTATCAACTTTCTATTTTTGAAAAGTATTTTAATGAATTGAAGTTATTTTTAGGTGTTTGTATTGTAAATCAAAAAAATAACATACATATTTATTTATATTATTAAATTTTACTCAATGTATTATCAATATTATCAGAGTTAACTAAAAATATTGATTGATTATAGTTCATTGAAAATATACGTTAAAAAAGGTTTGCAGCAAAAGTAATATATGAATTTAATCAATTTATGTTTTTAAAAAAAGTGAAAGGAAAAGGAAATTTGTTTTTTGTTCTATCAATATCACTAAAAAAATAAACCTTTGCAAAATATTTGAAAAAAATATCATGTTTATGATTTTGATAAATCACTTAGATAGATTTAGTTATTTCTTTAAGATAATGTTCGATTTTATAAAATATATGATCAGAATTAGTTAAAAATGTTGATTGTTGATATTTCATTTATTAATAAATATTCTTTTTTGTGTAGCAACCATTGTAATATGTGAATTTAATCAATTTAGTTTATTTTTGATTCTATTAATACCACAAAAAAAAAGTAATCAGCCTTGTCAAAATATTTCAAAAATATACCCTGCTTATGCATTTTAGATAGATTAATCATTAATCCCGATTTAGTTCTTTCTTTAAGATAATTAATTTGTAAATTTAATTTACTAGTTAATATTGATGATTAAAATATTCAATAAAACTTGATAAATTTTAATTATTTCAAACAAGCAACTTGACTTAAAAATGAAAGATAATGATAATTCAAAGAATATTTTAGTAAATTTTTAGATTTATTTTAACCATTTCTTTTCATGTTTTACTGTTAAAAGGAAATAGTAGATATTTTGTAAAAAAAACCTGATCATAGAAATGCATTTGATTTAAAGCGATTAATAATGGCAACTGAGTAAATTTAATTTTTTGACAGATATGTAGAGCAAGGCAAAGAAAAAGGTAAGTTTAATTAACATGCAGAGTTAATTTTTAAGTTGATATAAAATTAGTATTAGAGAAGTGTTGCAGGCATATGAAATATGAAGCTATGGGAAGAGGAGAGAAAGTTTTTGAAATAGGTAATTCAACTTTAATCTTTTAAATTTATTAAAAATTATAATTTATATGCAAGTAGATGAAAGAGGAACTAAATTCTACTTAATTCTTTCTGGAAAAGTCGGAGTGTATATAAAGGATCCAAACTAATAAATAAATAATAATTAAACACCTAAAATGTCTGCTAATTAACATTCAACAATAAAATCAAGAGATTAAAGCACCGAAGAGTAATTAATTAGCAATATATAATATTTAAATCCTTACTCTAAGGATTAAGTATAAATAATAAATATATTTAATAAAGTGTAGTTTCCCCTCGAAAATAAATCAAATTAGCAAAAGAAGAAACTATTTAAAGTCAAAATGGGTAAAAGACTCCTAATGAAAAAAAGTTTGATCCAGATGATTACTTTATTTAGCTTAGATAAAAATTTTCGAGACCTAAGAAAAAAGATAATATTGCTTAATAGGAGAGTGATAAAGAAATATTTGAAATACATACACCAAGAAATACTAATAGCATGATTTGTGTAAAGTAAATAGAATCAGGAAATGCTTTTGGAGAATTAGCATTGCTTAATAACAAGCCAAGACTAGCAACAATTGTTTGTCATGAAAATTGCTAGTTTGCTATTTTGGAGAAACAAGATTTTTCTAAAATCTTAAAAGATATTGAAGAAAAACTTCTTGATAAAGAAATATCTTTACTTGCTAATCTTCATATTTTTTAAGGGTGGAATAAAAATTTACTTAAATAGCTTTATCTAAATAGTTAGAAAGTTAAATTTAATAGAGGTTAGGTCATATTTAAGGAAGGAGATGCTTGTGATAATGTTTATATTGTTCATTAAGGAGAATTTACAGTAAATTTTCATTTAACTTATAAATTGTTTATTAATTCATTTTCTTAAGATATATAAAGTATTTGAGATTAATAGAGATTAAGAATAAAAAGATTACATTTAATTAGAATTCTAGTAACAAGATATAGTAGATTAAATGAATTAAGTTCATGGAACTTAAAAGTCAACTGAATCTATTCCCATAAAAGTAATAATTAATCACTTGTTATTTTAAAACAAATTTTTTGAGAAAGAATGCCTATAATACCTATTTAAAATTATTTAATTTATGTATTAGATGTCTATATTAACTCCTTTTGAAATGTTTGGGGAAGAAGATTTTATTTAGAAATAGGATAGAACATATTCAGTAAAATGTACATCTTTACAAGGATAGCTAATAGTGATAAAAAATAAGAATTTTAATATTAGAATTTTTTAAGATGAATATACAAAGTAATATTTATATGAAAGACTTGAGAAGAAGAAGAAAGCATTTGAATAAAGATCATAGATAATCATTTAACAATATAAATAATATAAATAGTATTTAATGAAATCTACTGATAATTTATTTGATTTTTGCATTGAAGCTATTAAAAAATAAAGCAATGAACCAACAGATTACCACCAAATTAACATTTCAAAAAGTAATTCCCCACTTAAATAAAATGATTCATAAGATCAACCTAGTAAAAAATAAAATAATAATAAATAATCTGATTAAAAAATTTAATAGGAACATAACTAACAAGATGATATTCATATGCTTAAAAAAGTTCTTAACTACGATTTAAAGTACCATAGAAAAAGCCTGTAAAAGGGTTTATTGGGAATGTTCAATAAGGAATTCAAAGATATGAGTATAAGAAAAAACTAGAAAGAAGTTAACATTGAAATGTAGCATTATGCATAATAATTTAATTAATATGAAACAGATAAATTCATAAATATGAATGCTTAAGAAGAGATAAACAATCAAGAGTAAGTTAGTAAAACCACATAGGAAAAAGATAATATTAATTCTATGTAAAATAATAAATATCAAAGATCTAAACCTGTCTCAACACTAAAAAATGAAACAAGAGATCAGCTTTTGAATTAATATAGATAAATTATTTATGAATAATCATCTATTCATTTCAAAATTAAATGCTACTAGGCCTAAAAATCTAAATCAGATAGATCCAAAATTGATTACTTATAGATTATGAGAGAAAAAGAATCAAATACATAAAGCCCAGATAAATTAGTGTAAAAAAGAAGAAGAGCTGTAAGTGCTAATTCAATTAAAGAATTATAGCATAATGTATCTCTTAAGAAAACTAATTAACAAAAGCCAAAAAGTAATTTTTCTAATTTTGGTTGTATTAAAACAGAGGCTTCTCCTGATAAAGGTCTATATAGGTACTATTCATACAACCCTCCAAATTCAAGAAAATCTTTAACAGAAGATAATGATGAAGAGGGATAAACATAAATTTTAATTAAAAACTTTGAATCAAATCAAAATGAAAATGGTTTCAATCAAGAAAAAGATGAAATTGTTGAAGAAGATAAGATATATTAAGTTAAAATTAATAACTTAAATAATGACAAAACTAGAATATAAAATAATTGTTAAGATGAAAATAAATTCCAATTAATCAAAGTTTATTAGTATGAGTAGTAAAAAGCAAAACAAGGAACAGTGAAATAAAAATAGTATTTAACTAATTTTTTTACTGGGGACTAAAATCAGAAAGTATTCAAAAGATCTTAATCTATTTAATCCTTAAACACTAACTCGAAAAATTAAGAACAAAAGAGTGTTTAATGTTTATTATAAAAATAAAAATTAAACTAAAAGATGAGATCATCATCAGTTTAAAATCCTTTTACTGATTTAATTATTACAAATAAAATGTATCCAGAAGGAAATACTAAAAATAAAAGCTAGTAGACAGAGCAGTTAAATGAAAATATTTTAAAACTAAACTAGATTGATTCATTAAAAGTGAATTCATTCATTTAATATTAAATTAATGTTAATAAGATGGAGTAACCGAGAGTCAATTAATAAAGTTAACCCTATTTAAACTCAACTTCTAGTGAAATTTAATAAAGATAGCAAACTTAATCTTTATTTCAGTATGTAAATAACACAAATAAGAATGAATCCAGAGAAGATTAAGGACTCAATCAATAACATAATAACTTGTAAGATTAATTAAGAAAACCTAAATGGAAATGTTAAAAATATGATATCATTGGAAATGTAAAAAAATTTGATAATTAAGTTAAGAAAATTCAAAATTAACAAAAAGATATTGAAGTTGAATAAAAACTCTAAGAAAGTTCCAAGGCTTTTCTCATTTAAAAATTAGGATTAAAAAAATGAAATTATTTACTCAACCTGTGATAAAAATTTAAAACAATCCAACAAATATTTAAGATTTTCAAGTAAATTAATTAAAATAATCCAATAACAGGGATAATAATAAAATTGATAACCAAAACTACTTTAAAAATTATTTAAGATCATTCAAAACCTACTGACAAATAAATTACATATTTTGAGAACAAAAGTTAATTGAATTAATTAATATTATATTAAACAATCAAGAAATGTTGAAGTTATGTTTTTGGATTTAAAGAAAGTAATTTTTAAAAAAATGAAATGTATTATCAAATAAATAGTTTTTTAATAGTATTTAAAAAGATAAAATTAATGGAAATTAATTTAGAATATTACCCAAATAAAAAAAAGATTTTAATAATTTGAATAATTTAGCTTGATAGCAGATTCGTCATTTTTTATTGAATAATAATTTTTTTTATTTTATTCTTCATATACAGGAATTAGAAATTCTAATCAAGCAATTCATGCAAATTTAGAGCTAACTGTAGAAAACACTTACAATTTGACTTTAACAGTTACTGCATATTTCATAGTCAGTGCTGATTTGTTATGTAATGATATAACTTTCGTTTTCATAACAAATTTCCAATAGATTATCATAAACAATCTCATATCTTTTATCATTAATCTCAAAGACTTAAAATTATTTTTGAGAATTAAATAAGCTTAAATCGAAATCTATTTCTTTTGAGTAATATTTTTTGAATTTAGCATCCTCTTTTATTAGTTTAGTTATTTTTTCCAACTCACTTAAATCTAAATTAGAATTAATCCCAATTTAAAATTTGAAACTAAAATTACTTTTACTCAAAATTTCTTTTACAATATCAAATAAAAAACTGTTTATCATATTTTTCATTTTTTCTTTATGTTTCTTTTCTATTACTTAATAACCATTATCCTCTTTTTCTATTGAATATTTTATTATATCAGAAAGCTAGAATAATACAAAAATGCATTTAATAGCATCTTTATCAGATATGTAAACTTGTTCTATTTTATTTGTTTTTTAAACTTAGATACTAATTGTTCTATTTGTTTGTTCTTCTTAGTTATGATCATCATAAATAGTTGATAAGTAAAATTTTTCTTCAAGTTAAAAGAAAATAAAATGTATTTACTCATCAAAAGTTAAACCATAATTGATATGCTCTTATTCATTAGTTTCAATAAGTAAATTAATTTCAAAATTTTTCTTCATAAAATTTGGTATTTATTTATAGTTAGTGATATCTTTAAATGCATTTTTAGCATTTAAATATTATTATAGTAGGTCTGACAAATAATCAAAGTTTGATTTGCTTTCTTAATTTTTATCTTCTAAGAAAGGTTAAATGCAACTTATGTCAGTGAGTTTTGTTAATTTCTCAATTATTTGTTTGTACTTGCCATACTTATTAGTATCTTTTTCTAAATCTAAAGCTTTATTTAATATTTTAATCCAATTTTGATTTTCAGCACAGTAATAAATGAAAATATTTGCACATGTTTACAACATATTAATACACTTTTTATGATTATCCTTATCATTCTAAGAAAAAAAAATCTGGATTTTATTTTTCTAATAGTTTTCTGGCAGACATTTATTTAATTTCTATTTCATTTCCTCTGTAATATTAAAGCATTTTTAGTATCGGTTAATTTTCTCTGGCTTTTAAAATTGGTTTTGAAATAAATTAAATAAATTCATTTCTTTCTTTGTTATTACTTTTTGTGCCAAGCTGTATTTTTTTTGTTTTTTTGTAAAATTGTTTAATAGTAATTAATTAATTTTGAGTTATTTGCTCTTAGAATATTTATTATGAGGATAATTTATTATAATTTGATTTATATTTATTCATAAAATCTATTTTATAATAAAATTTTATCTTATCGATATTTAAAATAGTATTGATCTTGAATTTTTTTGATATGTAAAATAATTTAAAATTTATGAAATTAAAAAATAGACCTTCAAAGAAGAAAGTTATCTTCTTATGATAATAGTAATAATTAATAATCCACTAAAATTAAATTGATAAATCATTTCAATACCCACTTGAATAGAATTAGTAAAATTATTATAGGAAGTAAAAGTTAAATTAGAAATGAAAACATTTACTGGGACTTAGCGCTAGTCTCAAAACGTAGATAAATTAACAATGTTACAATTTAAAGCTACAAGTAGTCTGCATAATGCTCTTGTAAGGGAGACTAAAAAGACAGATTCAACTCGAGTTTTTGTTAATACTGGTAAAGAATTGCTAAAGTAAGCGAGGATCGAAAAGATGAATGAAAAGCTTAATCCAATAAAAGATATGACTATTGAAAGCGAAGTTATTGCACTCTCTAATTTTTCAAAACCATTTACTCATCCAAGAACTTAAGAAATGATTAAAAAATAGCGTGAATCAAGGCGTGACAGACATATAAAAACCCTTAATGATTTTGAGAAATGGACTGAATCTCTATCAAATGATGTTGTTGACAGTTACACAGAAATTAAGAAGGATATTGAAGATTATTTTATATAGCATGATAAGGAATTAAATGCATATTTTGATAAATTTACAGATAAAGAGTTGCTTAAAAGAGAAAAAGATTTATTAGATGAAATCAATCAAGTAGTTGTGGTAATTAATTAGTCATCTTGATTTCATTTATATTTAGTAAAAACAAACAGTTATTCTAAAAATGCCATCAAAATTTTAATTTCTCTTATTATTGCATAAAGCTTTCTAAAATTTTTAAAAAATGAAAAAAATATTATCTTTAAAAGGAAATATATGCTTTAAATTGAAAACTCAAAGGATTAATTCAAAAAATATTTTTATTTTTTATATTTTTAAAGGAATGTGGAATAAAAAAGGAAAACAAAGTAGACAATCTTGATAACCGTCTTGAAGATTTAGAAAAAGAAAGAGAGAAGAATTTAAAATTCTTTTGTGATAAATTGGAATTTGCTTTGATAGATATTGCTTTTGAGTTAGAACCTTAAGTAAAAGCTTTAGCAGATGTAAAATAAATCAATCAATCTTCTTCTTTGATTTTATATTTTTATAAATATCTGATCGTTTTTTTTTTAAGATTAAAAGGAAAGAATTTGAATAGATCATTGCTTAAAAAAGAATTGAAAATGATGAATATATTGCAAAAATAAAATAACAATAAAAAGAATCATTTGAAGTAATTTTATAATATTTAAATTATTTTTTAATAAATGATGTTATTTACAGGTATTTGTTTAAAGATAAAATGAAGTTGATAAAAGGTGGAGAAAGTTAAAGCATGATTAAGCTTTTGAATAATTTATGGTTGACATCATAAAAATGGAATATGTAAATCCAGACAAAAGAATACAACTTTATGAAGAATTAAAGAACTAGCATGTTACTATTTATAATAAAAGAAATAATTTCATCTAAAAATTAGATAAAATCGATATCATTAATATAAGTAAAGCCTATGTTGAAAAATGGATAGAAGATACTAAAAATTTCAATGATTAGGCATAGGAAATATTAGATGTTAGATTTGAAGCCTTAGTTAAAGAAAGTGAAGAAGCAAAATAGAATTCTCTTAACAGAGTTAGAAAGTTATAAAGCAGATTAGAGTAATTTTATTTTGTATTTAGAAAAGTATGTTTATTTATATTTAATGTTTAAATCTAGATATGTTGGGCATTTAAATACAGAAGAACTTAATAGTCTTATTGAACTTGAATGTATAGCTAAATCTAATAAATTATATGAAGACAGCAGAGATCTCCTTTCAAAAGCCATTAAGTTTGTGGAAGAAAGTGATTTAAAGTAGAATGAGTTAGTTAATAATTTAGGAGTATTTTTCAAGAAAATTGGAGAAAAAAATGATGAAAATAAGAAGAATTTCGCTAAAATGAATTTTGAGTATGAACTAAAAAAAGCCAATATTGCAGACGAAAACGATGAAAAACTCATTTAATTAAATGAAGAATTTGAAAAAATTAAAGTAGATATGAAAATGGCTCTCCATCATCCAAAGCTTAATGAAGTCTTGGATATTTGTTTCAAGAAAATTGATGAAATCGAAAACGAATACAGAGATTTCCATGACAAAAACTAAGCTCTTGTTAAAGAACACCCATCGTTTGTTTTAAGTCTCTATTCGAGCTTCGAAAAAATTGTTGCTGAGTTTTTTGAGCTCTAAGATATTTCCAAGAAGTAGGAACTAGAATAAAGAAACTTATAAAGAGCAACTGAAAAAGCTCAAAAATAAATAGAAAGGGAAGATAAAATTAAAGAAATTGAGGAATACAAAGCAGCTTAAGACGCTGCAGCTGCAAAAAAAGGTGGTGCCCCGGCCAAGAAACCTCCTCCTAAAAAATCAGGAGATCCTAAAAAGGCAGCTTCAGAAGCTGAGCAAAGATTAAAAACTGCCTTAGAGTAAGTAGGTATAGAACCTGTATAATAATTTACTTCACCAGTCACTCAAAATCAGTACGCTGTAGCTTTCTCAGTAGAAGAAATAGCCAAAAGTAAAATTTAAAACATATTAAATGATATTATTTTAACAAACTCTAAAAAATAAATTAAAAAAACATTTTTATAACGATTATATTTACTCCTTACAAAATTTTATTAGGATTTTATGAAATTTAAAGTGAAGATAAATAAGAAGTAGTTGAACCTCCTTAGTAGTAAGAATAAAAACCTGTTGAACCTGCTCCAGTTGCAGCTACTGGAAATAAAAAAGATGATAAAAAGGCAGCATAACCTGCACCTGCTGCTAAAAATGCTAAGCAACCAGAACAAGTTAGTACATTTGAAATTCCAGTACTAGAAGAAGAAAAGCCAGAAATCCCTGTTGACTTTAAAGCAGATCCTCCTATAGATCCTGAAGGAAGAATTATTTTAGAGGTAGGCTATAATTAATTCTTCATAATTTTATTTTATTAAAAATTAAAATAGAAAAATGTTGTAGTTGAATTAAGTTTCATGGTTTATTTGATTGAGAATTGTAAGAGAAAGATATTTGACTATATCTCCAAGTTGTAAAGTGATGTTCTTGACCAAGCTAAATTTAGTGATAAGGACTTTGTAATTTATTTTTATTTGTTTAATGTGTCAATTAATATTTATTTTAATATTTTAGATTGAAAACTCTATTTTAATTTTGGATGAAAGACTTAAAGCTCACTATCCTTTGAAAGGAAAGATGGAAGTAGAAATCTATTAAATTAGATCTTCATAAATAACAATCCATAAAAAACGATATGAAAGACATGCAAGGTCAACTATAGAGAAGGTTGATTTGCAGACAGAGCACTTCAATTTCCTGATGGAGTAAGCATTTGAGGATCTCTAAGAGCATGAAACTGAATAAAAGAGCTATAAGGAATCTCTATCTTCAGCAACTACATTGGCTAAATTATAAGGAATTTAAAATCATGTCAAAGAAAATGCTTTCAAATTTGGAGAAAGTAAAATTCATAATTTTAATTTGTTGAATAAAACAAACATCTTTTAAATTCAAAGAAATTAGAGATCTATAAGAAAAGTTAACAGTGTTAGGAAATGCAGAAGTTGAATTCTTGTTATAGAAGAATAGAGCTTTTATAAAAGATAGTAAATTATTCGAGGATGGAGGAGAATATTCCAAGGATGAAATTTAATGGTATGAAGGAATGATTAAAGAAATAGATGACTAACTTAACAGTTAAAAAGAAAAAAGAAATGGTAGCATTTTAGAAATTCTTAAACATCTTAATTAAAAGAAAGCAGAATTATTAGAAGCTTTTGATAAGTAATATGTTGTAGCTATTGAAGAATTAGCTGCTAAAGTATTTTTTTTAATTAATTTACTAGGTTTTATTAATTATTAAATAACAAATTTAGGATGGTACAGGTAAGAAGTATGGTAGACCTCGTAGATATGTGCAAGAAAGAATGAGAACAGAAATGACTAAGTGCGAAAAAGCATAAGATGCAATTAATGAGTAAAAATATTTTGAAATTAATTGATTAGGTTTAATATATTTAACTTTAAATGTAAATTAGATTGCTAACCTAATTGAGGAATATGTATAGTGAGTATTAAGAAAATATGAAAAATGAATAGTATCATTTGAGTGAAGCAAATAAGTAAAATTCAAAAGATTTATTTGCCATGAAAGTCAGATAGACCTTAATGACTTTAAGGACATGCATGGGAAGGTATGCTACTCATATAGATGCATTAAAACCAGACTCTTAAGTTTAAGAAATGCCTAGAGTTACTTATATTGAAAAGAAATTTGACTGCCTCTTGGATCAAACTGAATTAGATTAAGATTTAATTTGGAAAGAAGCTGAGCTTGAATTCATTGGCCCTCTTTTCTTCCAAAAAGAACCTCACAAATTTATGGATTGGGTTACAGATATAGAAAAGAATACTATATTAGAATCTTAAAAGATATATGTTGGTGATAAAAGTAAGTTCCTTACTGGAGCTGATAAATGTCCAGACTATCTTAGAAATTACATTTAAAATAACAGAAAGAATGCAGAAGAATTTAGAATCTCATCTTGCAGAAATCTTAGAAATTCTTGTGATGAGTTATCTTAATTATCTGCTAATATTTCTGAAATGATTATTTAATCAGTTAATGCTCGCTATTCTCATAGCTTAAATTTAAAAGGTAAGAGATTTACCTTAATTAATTTTTTTATTTCAAAACTTTATTTTTTACTAAATGTAGATAATAATTTAGTGAAGGAGTTTGCTTAAGTGCAAAATATGCACCAAGAAAAAAAATAAAATCATCTTAAACTGCTTCGTCCAAATCTCTCAAATCCTTAATGCAAACCAGAGTTAATAGACTTGGTTAAAAGAGAAAAAGAGAGAATTACTAATTTCTTTTAGTCATGCAAGCAATACAAAGAAAACTTACTTGAAATAAGGTTTGTTGACTCAAACGATTTCTTTAAGAGCTTATTAAATCACTTTGAATTTTTGTTAACTTACTATGATTCAGAAATTCTTTTTGAAGACTTTAAAAAACTACCTGGAGGTAATAACCAATCTTTTTAAAAATAATATCATTCTTATTTATATTTTAAAATATAAATTTAATAAAATAGATGACGATATCTAAAAGAAGCATGAGAATATTAAAGTACTATTGAGAATGAAATAGAAGGGTGCAGTTATTGACACAAGTAGTGAAAGATCATTATCAAAAACATGGGATGGTATTTTATTAACAACATTCTGCTTTGATGATAGAAAAATAGAATATAAGCTTACAAATATATAAGAAGATGATAAAGGTAAAGGTGGAGCTAAAAAGGATGCCAAAAAAGCACCACCTGCAAAAGCTCCTCCTGCCCCAGCTAAAGGAGGTAAGCCTAATGATAAATAATAAGAAGCAGTAGAAGAAAATCCAAACCTAACAAAATCAATAAAGTCTTTTAAGACACATAGACAAAAAAGTGCTAACTCTTGGAAAAAATAAATCTTAGAAGATTTCAAAAAATAATTCGAAAATAGAGTTTAATAAATAAAGTCTTTCTTCGAAAAGTAAGAGATGGATGAGTATAAATTTGAATTTAAATGGGAACAAAGCGTTAGCTCTCTAAATAACTTATGATTAAAATTTTCAATTTTTTGTTTTTAGTCAATACAATTTATTTGTCTTTAAAATAAAATTAATTTCCCATTCTTAAATAGATTATGAAAAAAATTTAGAAAATATTAAATAAATTATTTAATAAACTTTGTATATTCTACTCAAAATCAACACATTTTTTGTACATATTTTTTTAAAAACAAGTATTAGTATTGCTTGCATTATTCTTATTTTAACAATGAATAGAAAATTTTGTTAATATTTGTATTAATTAAATTATACACATAATGTTGTAATTGGAAGTGCTGGTCATGCCTTATAACGAAAATAAAAATTGTAAAAAAATGTAAACTATTTGAATTTTAAAAATAAAATCATAAACAAAAAAAGAAATAAAAAATTATTTATTTAAAAAATAGGTACTATAATGACATTAAAAACTTTAAAAGAATTTTTTCTATTTAATTTAAAGAAGTATGGTTTTTTTATTCAAGAAGTGATTTAAAAAATGAATTTTGGAACCAAAATTTAACATAATTTGAATGTTAAATTATTTAAGAATTAAAATATCTTACAATTTAAACATGATGATTTAATGTAACCACACTCATATTTTATTTTTTTCATTGTAAATTAACATTTCTTCTATGACTTTTTTAAGTAACTCTCTTCTTTATTCTTTTAATCTTTATTTTTTGAGGTCTACTTTCTCATTGAAATATTCAGGGAAATCTTTTTGATAAAAAAATTTTTATTAGAAAATCTTATTTTTGAATATTTTAAGTTACTCTTTAAAACTATTTTTCTATCAGCATCATATAATACTTTGTCTGAAGTTAAGTTAAATCCAAATCTTCCTTTTGTTACAACTGTTGATTTTTCTTTTATTTCTGGGAGCTGTATTTATAGGTAATAAATATATTATTTGTAAGTAGAGAAAAACTTTAATATACCTGCTAGTCTTTTAGTAATCTATTTATCTCTAAATCTTAATTAAATTCTTTAATTGTTTTTAAGTTAGGATCTGATTGCTAATGCTGATTAAAATTAAGTTTAATTTCTTTTTAGAATGTTTTAGTTTAAAGTCCTTCAAGCTTTGAAAACATAGTGTCAATACTATGGAGCTTTTTACTCTCTAATGTTGAATGATTATTAAATTAACTCTATAGATCAGGTGTGAGAGAACTGAAACCAAAGGATTTTTAACTAAAACTTTTAACTTTAGATGTATATCTTGCTTAGTTAATAACATCATCTACTTTCATTTTTTATTCTAATTTAAATAATAAAAAACAATTTATTCAATAATTGATGAGCTAAGAAATTAAAAATAGTTCCTACTCTTTTTCTTTTCTGCATCCTCTTCTTCTTATTACTTTAAGTTATTAAAAATAAATAATTAATTATTTTGTCAAAATATTATTGTGTTTGTTGCTAAACAAAGAAATAAATGAATAAGATATTAGCAATTAATTACCTTTTATTTTTCCTTTTCCATATCCTAATGTTTTTACAGGGTTTTAAGTAGACTTTGTTTCTACTTTTCAAATAGCTCATTATCTTTATCTTAAGAGTGAGATATGAATGATACTTTTAGGCTTTAAGCTTTTTCACCTCCATAATTAAATAAACTAGAATTTGTTATATTATCAAATTTAACTTAGGTTTCACACTTTTTAATAAAATTTCTTTTTTCTCTATTCAACTTAAATTCATGCTTCTAATTTTAATAAGGCTGTGTCCTAGGACATGGAAACTAAGTGTAGCCTTAAAATTTATCATTTTATGGAGTATATAGAGCTTTACTTAAGTTGTAATTTTTAGCCTTTACTTTAAAAGGCATATACTATGCATCCTTTTTTGTGATTTAAATTGAAAAATTATGAAACTACTCTTTTTTAATTGTATAATATTGAATCAAAATGATACTCCTTTTGCAGCTGCTACTCTTTGATCATGATTAACTTAACCAGTTAAATTCACATTAAATTTTTTTATATATTCTCCTGTTTTATTAACTCTCTTTTTCTCTCCTGTAACATTATTAAGTAAGTAATATTTTCCAGTATCCATATCAAACCTATTAATAATAAATCAATTAATAAGAATACTGGCTATTCACAATTTCTATAATAAAGCTATCCTTATTAAATTGTTGATAAAATTCACACCATAATGATACTGACTGAGCTTCTTTTTGTTTTTCTTCTTCGCTAAATGTAACTTCCATAATACTTAAAAATTAAATAGAATAAGTAAATTTTGTAAATTTATTGGCTTTAATTAAATAAATATATAACTCTTAAAAATATCAAAAACTGCACAATCAATTAATATATATCTAAAGTATTAATTAATCTTATACTACTTTTAAAAAGCAGCATTTGAATAAACAACAAATAAATAAACAAAAAATTTTAGGTAGTTTTAAAAATTTATAATAAAAGCTTTAATTATATTATTTACTTATATATAAAATGAATTTCTTTTGCAACATTACAAATAAAAATGGAGAAAACATTTTAAATTTTACAAATCCTATTCACATACTTTAGTTTAATTATTCGCTTTTTATTGAATATTTTGATTTTATCTGCTCAGTATTTGGATAGACCTAAAAATCTTTAATCTAAATTTCATCATTTCCATATTAATCTAAAATAGAATTTTAGAATTAAATAGAAGTATCGAGGATACTTCTTTCAATTGTGTTTTCAAGCATTTTTATAGCTTTGTTGTATCTAAATTATTTACTCAGTCCTATATTTTCCTCTGAATTAGAATTACAAATTTCATCTTAAAATAAGAATAAACTAGTTTTTTCGACATTATCAAATATCTTCTGTCTTTCAATTTATTTTTATTTCAAACATTCACTAATAAAATAAATAAAAAATTAATTTAATTTAATTTAAAATTTTAATTTTACTTTTGAACTGTTTTAATAATTAATTTCTTAATTTTATCTTCCATAACCTTTTCTTTAAGTTATTTTTCTTTTTACATTATTTGAATTACTTTTATGTCCTAATTAGAAAATAAAATGTATTTAAATCATAGATAAAGTTAATTTACTTGAACTTTTTTCTAAGACTCAACAGAATCTTTTATGTCTTAATTTCTTGCTTGAGCAAGAGTTCTTTTGAAATTTATCATATTATTTTAATCAATCTTTAAATAGAAAATTTTTTTAATTAAAAATATTTAATTTAGATAATATTTACCTCCTTTAATTTGATTAAAGCATTATGTCTCTCTACATTTAATATTTTATTGTATTCTTTTAACCTATTTAAAATATAAATTTAAATTTTAAGATAAGTATGTCCAATAAGCTTTATAAACTCTAAAAAAATTAAATTTAAAAAGATTTTTTAAAACTCTTTGAAGCTTTTACTTAATTTCTTCATTTAGTTTTTTTGTGTTGTTATTGTAACTCTTTTCTCTTTCCAAAATTTCAAGTTTTTTTTAAACTATTTTTGCCTTTCTTTCTCTTTCCTTTTCTTTTTTAAATATAAAAATTATTAATCTGGCAAGATAAAGATGAATTTGCTTACCTAATTAGAATTATTCAACTTTTTCTAATTTAAAAAGCAATTTGTTTATTTAATTAGATTGATCCTGAACTTTCAATTTTTAAGCATAATTCATTGTTTCTTGTTCTTTCATATTAAATTTTGCAATTTTATCGTGCTTCTATTTTAGTAAAGCTTCCTGCCTTTATTTTGCAAAAATTTCTTCTTCTATCATATCTTCTTACAGTCTTTCTCTCAGAATAAAATCATCTTCCATTTTCATTCTCAATTTATCTTATGTATCTAATTACTTCTCAAAGTATTTCTAAGATTATAGTTTCATCATACTTTCTTTCTCAGTTTTAATTTTTTGTATTCTTTCATCTCTAAAAATGTAAATTCAAACAATTTTTAATCTATTTTAAAATAAATAAAATTTACATTTCCTAATGCTTTTTTGTAATTTTTTATATCTTATTGTGCAAGCTATTTTTGTTATTTATCTCCGCTTAGATGCACTTTTCTTATCTTTAAAATTTTTTACTTTATATTTATTGGCTTCTAGAGAATAATTCTTCTTTCAGTAATTAAATTCTTTATACTGCAAGCTAATCTTTTCTTTTTAGATATTCAGCCTAGTTTTCTCTCATCTACTCCTATTTAATTATTTCTAAAGCCTTTTTCTTTTATAGTAGATAAAGTATTTAAATAAATCTAAAATTAAAAAAATAATTAAAATCTTATAGTCATATATAAAATCAAATTTTCTACCTAAATAGTTTATTTTTATTTTTCAAATTTTTGAAGCTCTTTTTCTAAATCTGATGTAAAACTATCGTGGACTGGTGGTAAAGTTTAAAGCATTTTAATCATGTTAAAATCTTTATAGCTTTACATTAATGATGTATTTATAATGTTTTGATATCTAACCATACTAGGGCTAAGAGATCTGGATTTTTCTCCCATTACTGAAATAGTAGCTTAAATTTTGCGAAGGTTTCTGTTTGTAGATTGAACAAACTAGTTATAATCATCTTGAGTGAAAACCTATTTAGTAGAGCCTTATTACAAAGAAGCACTTCCTGTATAAAATGAGTTTGATTACTTTGATTAATCAACTATTTTTTTATTGTCAAGTAATTTTATAATTTCTTCTCTTTTTTTGGATATTCTAATAACTAATTCTATTTAAACATAATTTTGATTGAACAAATTCAACGTAATTTATCAGCAAAAATAAGTGTTGATAAATTTTTATATTCTTTTCAAGCAAATTATAAAAATAAATAAATATCTTAAATACCAAATACTTAACACATTCTTAAAAGTTTAATTAAATCAAATAATAAAAGTTAGATTTGTTTATTTTTAAAATGCTTGAAAGTCAACTATGGGTGAATGATACAAATAAAGAAGTTAAATTACTTGCAAGTTTTTTTTTAAGGCAACTCTATTTGAGATTCTCAATAGGATCATCAACCTCTTCTTTTTATATCTCTTCTTTTAATTTACTTTTAATGAAAATTAAAATAAATACAAATGATAAAATGATAACATACTTATAATCTAAAAAGTCTTTTTTTATTCCTAACTGAAATATAGATTCTTGAGTTTTTGGAGATTTGAGAGCTAATTCAAATCTTCCAACTTCTTAAACATACAATAATATTTTTTCAGAGTTTGTATCAACCTTAAAACAGAAATTCTTTTTATTTAAATTAATTCCTTGATCTTTTTACCATAAATAATTTTAATTTATTAATAATTTTTAATGCTATTTTACTTTCGTGTTGCATTTTATTTCGTTTGTAAATTTATGTTTTATCTTTTTTTTCTAAAGAAGACTGTATCGAAGAATTACTTTGAAATTATTTTTATAAATCTTCTATGCTCTTTTATTCAATGTACTAGCTGAAAGAGGGGGAATATTACTAAGATATTTGACTTGTAATTCCTCCTGGCTCTTTAAAAATCAGTAGTTAAAATATTTTTGATTAAGCATATTAATTTACTTTATTTAAGTAGTTGAGCTTAAGTACTAGGAAATAAGATGTAATTCAAATTCTTAGAAGACTAAGGAGATCCTAATATATTTTTATCATATTAAAGTTACATAATAAAAATCAATAGATATGTTCATACCATTTATTTCACTTTATGATTACTTCGGAGATTAAATCATATTTTAAGGACTATTTTAAGTTGTTATATTATTTGGAATTTTGTTTTTTGGTAATGAAGTAATCATGGAAGAATTTTCAAAATCTTCAATTTTTTTTTCTTTTTTTTAATCCCCCTCATTTGATAATATTTCACTCAAGGTAATTTAATCCTCTTCTTCTTCCACAGGTTATAAATCAATTTCTATGTTAGGCATTACTTTTTTTATAATTATTTAATAATTCTTAAGCAAAGTAGCTAAAATCTAATTTACATTATATTTATGAGGTTTCACTTGAATATTAATTGTTATTAACATAATTCTTTTCTCTTAAGTTCTTATTAGCTGCCACATTTTGTAGATTATTTTGTTCTTCTCTTTTTAATAAATATATTGAAAATAAAAGACTAAATCTTATTTAAATACATATCAGTCATTTTTGTTTCTACTATTTTTTGTTCTACTTTTAAGTTAATAAGATAATTTTTTTGAATTCTTAAAATAAACAGAAAAATTAGCTTATTATTGATATATTAATTAAAAACTGATTGTTTTACTTTGTTAAATATATGTTGATAATATTTTTTTTTAAGATTTTTAAGATTTTAAGTATCTATTAATTTAAGTGAAACAATAATTTTAGAAAACATAAAAAATGGGTAATACGATACCTGTAGATTATCATGTAAAAAATTTGTAATTTTCAAATTGAAAATTAATAATTTTTGAATAAAGATATTAATGTATGGATAGTCTGGTCATGGAAAAACTAATTTCCTTTATGATAACTTCTTAAACGGAAGTAAATTATATTAATATTAATGACATCATTATTTATCAAAATTTGTTATGAATTAGAGTGGGATGAAGAAAAACAAAATATTGAATCATCGCTAGGATATAATTTTGAATCAATAACATCTCTTAAAGGTTAAAAATATGGTATTTGGGATATATCAGGTCATCCTGAAGTAATTCATTTTCTATTAAAATTAAATGAATAATTCTATTTATATTAGTTTATAGATATTTAGGAGTTGTTTCTAAAAAGAATACCATTCCATGGAGTTATATATGTAATCAGACCTAGATATTAAGATGGTAACCTTGTTGAGGATAAATTAAAGGAATTAGGGCTTGCCAGATAATAATTATTTTATATATCAAACCATAAAAGCTTTGTTAATAAATTTTTGCTTATCTTATTAAATGTAATTAAAAATTTAAAAACGATTATATTTGAAAATAATCTTAAAACATAAAAAAGATTGAAGAATAACATCTTAAAGTAGGTAAAGATTCAATTATAGATGTCACAGCTGAAAAGTTAGAATCAGTGATTGATGAAATAAAAGAACTTATAAAATATGACTAGATAAATGTTTAATAAAAGCATATTATGATTATGGATAAAGGCTCTTCATATCTTAAAGTATGGGAAAAAGTAGGTCATCTCTTACAAAAAAAAAAGAATTGAAAATTGATTTGTTAATGAAAATAATTATCATCGAGATAAATAATTTATTTGAATATAAAAAAGTATTTCTAATATAAAATAAAAAGAATCAAAATCAATTAATATTAAGTTTTGTGTTTATTGTAATTAGTTATTTTAATATTAAACAATATAAAAGAATAAACAAATTCTAATGAAATTATTTTGATTTTAGTAATCCTTCAAAATACTTTGAATTAATTTTTTACAGTTTCAATCATGAATAGTAAGTAAATAAATGTGCAACCAAAGCTAAATTAGAAAAAAAATATTAATGAATGGTAAAAATTAGGTATCTCAATAAGCTGTTTGTAAAATTAGAACTCAAAAAATCACTTAATATTAATTAGTTATACTCTTATTTGATGTAATTCTATATATCTTTGAAGTAAAAATTTTAAATCAATTATTCAAACGCTAGAAAGAAATAATATTTTAGCTCTATTCTATTTTATAGTCATAAAACTAAGCAATAAACTGCTAAATACTATGTTTAGATAGATACCAACAGTTAATAAGATATGCCAAAGGAGGATAATTGATCAAGATTAGGTAAGACTTGAAAATCGCCTGAAAAATGTTCATGCATAAGTTGATACTTCATCTCCATAGACTTATGAATATGGCAATTAAGCAAATAAGAAAAAAAATTAAATTATGGAAAGTTAGTATATCGAAATAGAAAGGGAAAATAAGATTTTATTGGAAAAGATTACCAAAGTTATGAGTAAAGATCCTCAATAAAGTAAAATTTACCATTTGCAAATAACATCAAAAGAGTATTTTAATCAATAATTAAATAAAAACTTCAATAGAAGTAGTCCAGCAATAGTAACAGATCATTTATCATAATTAAATGATATAAAATAAAAAGAGTTTAAATGCTGCTTAAAGAAAAAGGGAGTTAGTCAAAATTACTGTTGAGAATTAAAATTTATTGAAGAGGCTTAAAGGTATGAAAAGTACATATGAACAAAAAAAATAAATTAAATCATGGAGTGAATAATAAGAAATTGTTTCCAGGATAAGTGAGTTTGGTGCTACAAGCCGTAAACTTAATTCTAAATCTTCTATGTAATCAAGAAGTGTTCCTAAAGGAGTATAAAATTTAAATGAAAATACCCCCTCTTAATCTAATATACCAACATCTGCAAATTTGACTTATGTAAATTATCTCCTTTGAGTATTTTTATAAATGATTGTTATCTATTTTAAAAATTTAGAGATCAAGATAAAATTTTGAGAGTGACAATCATCAGCCTTTAAAAAGTAAAGAAATAATAAAAACATTTTATAGAATTTTATTTTTATAAAATTTAGAAAGAATCGGTAGTGGATATTTGGTTAATAGCAATAGGCTTTAAAGAAATTTAAGTGGCTTATCTAATAGTAACAACAATAACAAAAAAGTTGTGCTCTTAAAAAAATCAAAGAAAATAGGTCTTAATTACTTCTTAATAGAAATTATTTTAGAAGATGGGTAAATCTTTTATTTTCATTTAATCATAAACAAAAGCTCTTATTTAATATGAATTAATTGATTTTAAATATTTTATCTGGTTCAGTTTGGATCTAAAATACTTCAGCTATTTTTAGAATTCTATCTATTATCAAAAGTTATGGAAATTATATCAATTTAAATATTAGCAACAAAATTAATATGGTTATAAAATCATTTAAAATATTATTATTTTGAAATAGATTGTTTAAAATTATTGCAGATGATGCTGAAAATCCAACAAGAAAAGTTCTTGAAATGAGCGAGAGCGATGGAACGAAAATATTAAAGAAATATTTTGGAAATTCATTAGATCAAATGTTGGAGAGTATCTGGATAACTGATAAAATCTTTATAAGAGGTTTAGAAATGTATACATCAGAAGAATAATCTTATTAATCTAAAAATAGTTAAAACAAATCACAATCTCCATCACCTTGCAAAAATTTATAAATTTCTAAAACTTAACCTGATGAAAAGCATAGACTTGCTGTTCCATTAAAAAAATCATCTTCTAATAAAACATTAAATGTAGAAAATACTAAAATATATAATAAATAATTATCTAGTCCTATGCAGATTATTGAATAACCTGATCAAGAGTCTTTTGATATGTCTAACAGTAATCTAATAAATTCAAAATTATATAGTCAAAACAATAGAAAAATGAATCCGAGATCAGTTACTGAAGAAGATTCTGTTGATTTAAGCAAAGACCATTCAAGCATTCATAAAAGAGAATTACAAAATAAAAGTTAAATCTAATCTAATAGTCAGAAAATTGATGAAGATGGATTTAATGAATATGGAGATGAAGATTACGATGATAATGAAAGTGAAAATATAAGGAAAATAAAAGACAAAGAAGGGAATATTAATGAAGAAATTCAAGAATTAAATTTTTCACAAAATATTAATAATGATTTTTGAAAATGTTTTAATAGATAATATATAAGTTATTCAATATATGTATAAATTTTATAAAAATAAACAAAATTAATTGATTTTGATCTTATATTTTTAAACATAATTATTATTTGACTGATAACTACATTTTAATTTATCAGAGATAATTAATTTTATAGCTCATTATGGGATATTTATCTTTTCTGAATTTATAATTTCACTTTTTATAAAATAGCATAAATCCTCACTTTTTATTTAGAAAATCATTTTTTACTTTTAAGGTCATTGATTGAATTGTATAAATTGATCGACCTAAATAATTAATTATTAAATTAGCTTTCTTAGTTTTTGTAGAAACAAAGATTAACAAATACGAAAAATGTTACTTAATTTTTTCAAATTTTTTAAATTAATTTTTAGATACTTTATTTAGCTGGAGCTTTTTGAAAATTTATTTTTTATCAAAATAAAATAAGTTTAATTAAATTATTTTTTAATAAAATTTAAATCATAAAAAACAAAATTACAATTAAATTTTTATTCATTCATCAAGATTCAGTCTTAAAATAATTTTCATTTAAACTTAATGTTTTTCATTAAAAAATATTTTTATTAAAAAATTTGGTAGAATAAATTGATTGACCTTTAAAAATTAATTGAGTAATAATTAGTTTTCTTTTTTTAACTAAATTGAAAAAAAGTGAAATATAGCAGTTAAAAATAGAAATGAATGAGTTTTTAAAAAGCTAGATATCAATCATTTAGAAAAAAGATTTAAATATGAATAAAAAATTTTTGTTTAATTAAAAGAAACACAAATTTTTGCAAATTACTACATAAATAATTCATCAAATCTATAAATAAATCATTATTTTACATGAAATGCTTAAACATACTTAAATTATTCAAAAAATTCTTAATTAAAATAACCCAATAAAAAATAATAACAAAATAAATAATAATTAGAATAAAAAATATACTTGTAATAATAGCGTTAGATAAAATCCATAAATATCATTAATTTAATTTATAGATGGGTTAAGAAATATCATCTCCAATTAAATGTGCAGGAGATGAAAATATTAAGTATGAACAGCATTTAGAAAAGGTAGATCCTAATGGAGATCAAAAGTAAATGCATGTAAATAAACATGCTTCTACACCTTAAAATTCCTCACAGAGATCTATTTTAACATGTAATTATTTACAAATCACACTTTATTTAATTATAAGTAGCATTAAATAGCATAAAAAATAATGGTCCAACCATTTAAGATGAGGCCTTATTATCTATTAAAAATATAATCTTTATAATTAAACTAATAAAACAGTTAACCCAGATGACCAATCAGTTTTAGAAAAAGTAGATTAGAGAAATTTTTAGGTTCCAATTAGTTTCAGAAAAGAAGAAGAATAAAGCTTAGATAAAATAAATGAATCTCCTATTAAAAGTAGCCTGCATTATTTTTCTCAAGAAGATATAGATGGTGAGGAAAAGGTAAAGAAGACTTCACCTATAAAAAGCTATAAATAATATTCATAGACAGCAAAGAATTCACCTAATACTAAAAGCCCGATATCTAGTATCTCTCATAAGCAACTAAATTAATCTCCACTGACCAAAATGTTGGAAGATTTAGAAGTAAAGAGAAAGAAGCATTAGGAAATTTAGAATATGGGATATCCAAAAGGGTTTTCACCTACTAAATTATAAATGATTTAAGAGTTAATGGAGCCTCAATATCAAGAAGTAAGTAAAAAAGCAAGTTCATAGAGAAAGAAAACACCTGAATAGTCAGATTAATTTGTTAGTAAATTATTGTAAAAAGGAGAAGAGATAAAGCACAAACACTAAGTTTTGTAAGATCAGTAATTGAGCAAAGAGTAAATTGTTTTAAAGAGATATTAATTTTAACTAAACAAATTATTTCTTTATGTATGAGATTCATATTTTTTTTAATTTAATAAAATGAAGACTTAGTGAATGTACATTTTAACCAACTCTTGAAAAATCTTCTAATTTATATAACAGTGGTATTTTTAATTCTAAGATAATGCAATCATAAGCTAGTAATGGAAATATATAGAGATCAATTTAGGATTAGAGTAATTATCCATTCACATCTTCTATCTAGCAACAAGATTCTTAATACAACTACTCTACTTTACCAAATTAGCAATAAAACAGACCTTAATTTATATAAGAAAATTTAAAGAATAGTTTTGGTAATAATTAAATCAATACATATTAACCTCACTAATAATAGTAGTAGGTAGAAAATATCTAGCAAAAACGATTTTAATAGCCTTAACCTCATGAATAATAACCAAAAATCGAAAAACACATTTAATTTAAATTACCTTAAACACAATAATTCTAATAGCCATACCAAAACTAATAGTCGTCTGTTAGTAATTTAAATAGAATAGTTCCTTACTCATTGCAAAATTCTCCTCAAAATAATAAGAGTACAATTGAGAATTCTTAAGCATCAAACTAAAGGGATAGTACTCCTAAAACTAAGAAGAGTTCTTTAAATAAATTAAATTAAATATCAAAGCAAAAATTAATTTCACCTCAAAGTGTTACTTGGTAAAAAGATATATCTCCAAGATCTACACTTAGCAATTAGTATTCATACCGTACACCTAACAGCACTAAGTCTCCTTCTTCATCACAATAAATTTAATAAAATTAATCAAATTTGAGATAAATTATTCAGGAAAGCAACAATTCACCTCGAATAAATCAAAGATTATTTCATAAAAAAGATGAGAATTAAAGCTACAATGAAATGAGTAATTTAACACAAAATAATTTCAATAAATCTAATCATTTTAACCAAAGCTATTAAACATATGGAAATTAATTTGCTCAAAATGATAGCTTTGACCCTAATAAATACAAAGTTAGCTAAGACAAAAATATTTTAAAATAAGCAAACTAAAACTTTATATCTAACCATGTTCCAAATAGCATTAATAATAACCTTAATAACTATTAATTAGTAGACAAATTTAACCATTCAACCAAAAATAATATGTAAGGATCAAAGATTCCAACTAACATAAAGAATTAAGATTTTAGCTACAATTCAAAATCTGTGTAATCATCTCCTAAAAATTACTCCTTTTAGAATTAATTCCAAATTCAATAACCTAAATAAAATCTATTAGATTATAATTCGATCCCAAATAATATAAGCTCTAATAATATCAGTTAATTAGCTTAAAACAAGGCTATACCTACTTCAAACTTGCTAGCGGTTCCAAGCAATGCTAACTTAAATAATTTTTCAAAAAATCCTTTATAGTAAAGTAATGATGAACAAACAAATCAATGGAAATAAAAAGAATTGTTCTATCCATAAATGGATGAATATTAATATAAATAAAGTAGAATAAGTAAAAATTTAGAACAAAGCTATGCAAGCTTAAACCCAAATAATAACAGCCTTTCAGCAAGATCAAGATCTTGGAAATAGTTTTTAGATGATTAAAATAAATTTTCAGACATAAAGGAGCTTAATATTTAGCATGTAAAAAGAATTTAAAACATTACCAAATAGTTATTTTAAATATTATTATTATCATAAAAACAGCAAAGAGTTAATATTGAATCAACATCAACAGCAGACTTTATTTATCAACCAGAGATATCAAAGGTATTTTTTAAAATGATGATCTTTTTGGTCATAAATTTAATATTTTAAATAAAAAGAAATCAAAGCTAATAAACTCAAATAAATTACTTGGGGAAAGTGATGTTTTCAAAAGATTGAACAATTTAGTTACAGAAAGTGTTAAAAAGAAGTATAGAATTGAAAATGATAAAACTCCTGAAAAATCAAGAGGATATTCTACAAATAGATTAAATAGATCTCCAGAATAGTAAGAACAACTTTACAATCGTCTTTATGAAGATGCCTCTGTAAGAAAGGAAAAAAATAAGCAACTTTCTGATGAAGTGTTTACTTCTATTACAACAAGTGTTAAGCCTTCCATAGCAACCTAAAGGATGAATGATTACTGTTTAGCTTAGAAATTTGTTAAAGATTTTGAAGAAGAATTGAGTCATGTAGTCAATTCGGAGTCTGTTCCTCATTCTTATTCACTAAATTATAATTAGTAATTATGATGTGTTTGAAATTAAGTTGTTTATAATATTTTTTTAAATTGAAAAGAGTATCAGATATAGCAAAAAGATTAAGATTTATAAGTGATAAAAATCATATTGACTCTTTTAACTATGCAAGAGAAAGAGCACTGTTAAATGATTTATGGGCTATTATGAATGGATAGGTTAATAATGGGATTAGAAGTAGAAATCTATTGTTATTCTTCTTTGCTGTTCATGGTATTAATATTGATTTACCTATAATCACTAGTGAAATGCTGAATAATAGTGTTTATATTTAAAGCATATCAGCATAAAAAATTAACATTTAGATTACTGATATTAAGCCTGCAGATAAATTAAGTCCAGACTGTGAATAATATATGAATACCTTTGGAGCTGTAAACTAACATAATAAATCTTAAGTTATCCCTTCTTTTAACAACTTATCAAGTGATTAAAAATATATTTAGAATTAAAAAAACAGTGATAGCATACAATCATCATTGAAGTAACGATTAAATCTTTCAAATAAATAAAACCATTAAATATTATTTTTATTAGCAATTTAGAAACACCATTTAATCCAGTTTCGAATTAAATCTTAACTCCCAGAAATAATAATTCAGTACATCAACATCAGTTAGATTAAAGCTAACAAGAAACTTCAACTTTCATTCCATCAAATATAAACAAAAATACATAAATAGGGACATTTGATCCAATTTAAAATTGGTCTGTTTCTTCTAATGATGTAAAAATTATCTAGAATTAATTCAAGCTCTGGTATTTAAACAGATTGCATTCAGGAAAAAGTAAAGATTTGCTCAGTAGCAACAACTAAGATTAACCATTCTCTCCAAGAAATGGAGTTAATGGGTAATCTTAAATTCTCAATAAATCTTAATCGTTCATTTCTCCTTACAAAAACAAAAACACTGAATAACTTGCAACAAATCATAGACAAAGAATGATTTAGATTGCAAATGTTGAAGATGTATATTTTTAGCCAATTTTTTTGTTGATTTAAAGTAATTTTAATATTAAAATAAGGTACCTTTATAGAACAACTTATCAAATGCTGATATACAAAATGCAAGAAAGCTGGCTTAAATTAAAATAAATGAAAAAATCAAGCAAGAATAAGAGTAGCAAGAACTAAATAAATGCACATTCCACCCTGAAACAGTCTCTTCTCGCTCACCTTTCAGAGAAAACTAGTAAAAATATCTAATAATTTATAATAATTTTTTAAAAAATTATCTTTTTTAAATAGAAATAAAACAGTCTACGAATAATTATATGATTAAAGAAAAAAAGAGCTGAAGAGAGATAAATCTAAATAAGAAGTAGAATATGAAAGGGATTGTGATGAATGCACATTTAATCCTCAGATAAATGTCAATTACAATTCTAATATTAAAAGAAATCAATCTTAATTAATTTAACCATATGTAAGAAATGCAGATGTTGCAATCAAAAGAATGAAATAAGCATAAGAAGAGCATGCCTATAAAGAAAAATATAAAGCAAGAGGGTATGAATTTCCCAAAAGACCTACAAGTTTATTACCTAATAACAATAGCACAAACCTTTCAAAATCTCCAAGACCATCTCATAATTAGAAAAATAAATCCATACACTGTAATATTACTAAACCAACTTAATCAATAAATTTAAAACTATTTTTTATATAAAGTAAATTCTAGGTAAGGATAGAATAATAATGATAAATTAAAATCTAAAAATTTTAATAGTGAATACTCAAATATTAATTTCTAAAACAATGGCTAAGGGGATTCTACTTAACAGCTATAAAACCATGGAGTGTACATAGACTAAAATTGTAATTTTTATTTCAAGGATTTTCTTAACCTTACTTTATTCTTTAGAAATATAAGAAATTGAAAGACCTATTATGCTTTATGTGGATGTCAACCTAGGTGAAAATTAAATGCAAAGGATAGTTGTTCGTGAAGGAGATAAACCAGAGTAGTTAACAAATGAATTTATCAGATTTTATAGTAAAAAATAGAAAATTTGTATTTTTAAAATTAATAATTTTTATTTTTAGAATTACCATAGGAAATTAAGCCTAAATTAGTTGAGTTGCTTGCATATTAAATTAATTCATATTTGTGTTAAGTTGACGAAGATAGAAGGGAGAGTGAGTTTTGATTTTAAAAGTTTAGCTGAGAAAATATATTAAATTCTGTTAAAATATCCTTATTAAAAAAATTAAAAGATTAATATTAGAATGTACATATTGCCCAATAGATTACAATAGATTGAAAAGTATTATATAGCAAAAAAAACAAAAAATAAAGTATTTAAAAGTAATAATTGTATTCTTACTTTTTTTATATTGTTGTAATTCATGCTTTTATATTTATAATATGAGTTCATTTTTTAATTATTTCCATTTCTTTTCAAATCACTAATTTAAAAATTCTAACATTAAATCATTTTTAAAAAATATCTTTAATAAAACTACATACCATGCCATTTTAGTATAAAAATAATTTAATTTAAATATAAAGTCTTCTATTTTTAAAATACAGACAAACAGTTTTTTTTATTTTATTATAACCTTAATATATAAATGTATTTAGAGATAGATAGATCAATACAAAATAAATTATTTAAAAGTTATTATACTATTCTTACTTCCTTTCTTTTCAAACTTTTTTCATGGTAAAATATTTAAAGGATTTATTAAATAATTTCCATTTATTTTAAAGTTATTAATTTAAATACTTTAACTTTGTTTAAATCATTTTTGATATTTTATCCAAATAATATCAGACAAAAAAATAAAGACTCCTCATATTTAGTAAAAAATAATTTAATTTTAATACAAAGTCTTCTTTTTCTCAAATATTAAAAAAGTTTTTTTGTTTTTTATTTTTTCAAAATTAAAATAAATAGTTGGATAGAAAGGATTTAAATTAGAATTGATCAAAAAATGTTGATTCAAGATTATAAATACTCTTTGATATTACTCAATATTTAAAATTAAAATGTAAAGTAAAAATTTAAAATATCTGACATCATAACTATCAACTTAATATCTAAATAATATATGATTAGTTTACTCTTAGCTATTTCTTTGAAATTTCCATAAATTTTCTATCAGATCATCTCAAAAAGTAAATTATATTAATTTAAACAATAATAATAATTATAACTAATATTATTAGAATAGAGCTTATTGTTTATTAAGAATGGATATTACTGCTACTAACGAGCCTGTAAGATTTTATTGTTTTGTTACTTGCCCTTACGCAATAAGAGTAAGAACAGCTTTGGAACATCTTTAAGTACCTTATGAGTATAACGAAATTGATCTATTAGTTAATTAACAGCTTTCTCCAGAATTTTTAAAAATTAATCCATTACATCAAGTACCAGTGATAATAAACAAGCAAGGATAGGTAAACACTAAATTAATTATTCGATGGGATTTAATATTTTCTTTTTTAGATAATATCAGAAAGTTTAGTCTGCTTAGAATACCTAAATGATAAATACTAATAAGGCCTACTTCCTTAAGATAATTTCTAAAGAGCTTAAATTAGAAAATGGATATCATATTATAGTTCTATTGACTCAAAGAAATGGAAAATTTTAGGTGCCATAAGAAAATAAAATAAAGAAGAAGCTTATCGTATCCTTAATGAAATTCAATAAAATTTGAAATTCTTATCTTCTTAAATTGACTTACCCATAAAAGTTGAGTAGAATCCTAAAACTTTCTTATTTGGTTCTACTTTTGGAATGGCTGATATAGCTATTCTACCAGTTTTAGATTAAATGATTATTTTATTTGAAACAGCATTTGGAAAGTAAAATATTTAATAAAATTTTCAATTAATAGTCTTAATTTTTTATAAATAGGCACTTACTAAAAGATAACTTAAATGGTAAGGATGCTGATTAGTTGAAAGCCCTTTATGTGTGGTTTTAAAACGCCAAATAGTAATCTGCTTACTAAAAATCAACATATCAGCTTAAAAATCTTCCATAAAATCCATTAATAGATGAATTAAATTTAAGAAATAATTGGCAATTTGATAAGTATTATATAAATTTTGCTTCAAGAAAATTCTTCCCAACTGGTTAAATCCCAAAATTATGAAAATTATATTAAATATGATCATAAAAAAGGTTGTCCCATTTTTAAAAATGTATGTTAACTCTTCAAAAAAATATTTTCTTAAAAAAATGTAATGTGTTTGTTTTTATCACAAATTCCTGACTTACTCTTTTTCCTTAGATCATTAGTTAAGCATTATCAAAATTTTGGATGTTTAAAAAAATTTCATAAAATAAAACAAAAAATACAGCAAATACACTTTATTTAAGTTAACAAAACAATTTATATTGTTAAGCTTATTTTTTATTAAAATTTTCTGAAAAGAGCTTGGTTTAACTGAAGGATTTATTTTTTTAAGAATAAAAAATACTTAAATAATAATAAAAAATAAATTATTTATATGTGTTAAATTTAAGTTTTATAAAAAATATCGGACTTCGATAAAATCTTGTTATTTTTTAGCATTTTTTAGAATTTTGTAAAAGG